>PVIH01009378.1:0-82876 GCA_004025045.1 Sigmodon hispidus | reverse complement strand
TCAGCTTTTAGTTCCTGGCATGTTTCTTTCATAGATTTGTTCATCTCTTCCAATTTTTTGTTTGTATTTTCTTCTATTTCTTTAAGGCTTTTTTTCATATCTTCTTTTAGAGCTTCGATGATCATCAAAAAGGAATTTTTGGTGTTGCTTCCTTCTGTTTCTTCTTCATTGCTCAGTTCAGGTCTTGTATTTGTAAGATTGCCACTCTCTTCTGGAGTTACCATGTTGTCCATTGTATTATTATGTAATTTTTTGCACTTACGTTTGCCCATGGCTTCAGTGGTTCATGATTAGATGAGTCCTGGTCAGTTGTGGCACTCGGGTTTGTGTGCCTCCTGTCACCTCTCTGGTCAGGGTCTGATTCTGTCTTTCAGATACCCCTGCAGTTGTTGGTTCTCTCGGTTCGAGGTCGTGGTTGGGAGCCGTGCAAACTCCCTCAGCAGGGGCTGTGGGTGTGGTCAGGGGCAGAGTTTACCTGCCCCTGCTCCAGAGTGCGCTGGGACTCTGCAGAGAGCACTTGGTCCTGGGAGCGGAACCAGAAGCAATGGGAGCTCAACTCTCCCTCCCAGGCTGGGATATAGGCGCTAAGGCCTGGTGACCCCTCCTCATCTCTGGGCGGGATCCGAATCTGCCCTTCAGAGACCCCTGTAGTTAGGTCGCTCAGTTCGAGGTCATGGTGGGAGCCATTCAAATTTCCTCAGCAGGAGCTGTGGGTATGGTCAGGGGCAGAGTTTACCTGACTTGGCAGGCTTTTAATGACAGCTTCAATTTCCTTTAGGGTTATAGGTCTGTTTATGTAATTAATCTGGCCTTCATTTAACTTTGGTAAATGTTACCTGTCCAAAAAGCTTTCAATTTCATCTATGTTTTCCATTTCTGTGGAATATAGACTTTCAAAGTATGATCTGATAATTCTCTGGATTTCCTTGGGTCTATGATGTCCCCCTTTTCATTTCTGATTTTGTTGATTTGAACAATCTCTCTCTCTGTTTTTTGATTAGTTTGGATAAGGGCTTATCTATCTTGTTGACTTTCTCAAAGAACGAACTCTTTGATTCATTGATTCTTTGTATTGTTGATTTTGTATCAATTGTATTGATTTCAGCTCAAAGTTTGATTATTTCCTCTCATGTACTCCTTTTAGGTGAGTTTGCTTCTAATTGTTCTAAAGCTTTCAGCTGAGCTGTAAGTTCTCTAGTGTAGTATTTCTCTAGGTTTTCCATATAGACATCTAGCGCTATGAATTTTCCTGTTAAGACTGCTTTCATTGTGTCCCACAAGTTTGGGTACATTGTGGATCCATTTTCATTAAATTCTAGAAAGACTTTGATTTCTTTCTTAATTTCTTCTTTGACCCAGAGATGGTTCAACCGAGTGATGTATAGTTTCCATGAGTTGGTAGGCTTTCTGTGATTTTTGATATTGTTGAACTCTAACCTAGGCCCTGGTGATCCAATATGATACAAGAGATTATTTTCATTTTTTGTACCTGTTGATATTTGCTTTATGACCAGTTATGTGGTCAATTTTAGAGAAAGTTCCATGAGTAGCTGAGAAATATGTATATTCCTTTGCATTTGGGTGGAAACTTATCTAAATATCTATTGAATCCCTTTGCATCATAACTTCTGTTAGACTCCTTATTTCTCTGGTGAGTCTCTTTTTGACCTATCCACGGGTGAATGTGGTATAATGACGTCTCTCACTATTAGGGTGTGAGTATAGATGTGTGATTTGTGCTTTTGCAGTGTTTCTTTTACATAGGTAGGTGCCCTCATATTAGGGGAATAAATATTCAAGATTGAAATGTTCTCTTGACCAATATTTCCTGTGATGAATAAGTAATGACAAACTTTGTCTCTTTTAATTGCTTGTGGTTTAAAGTCTACTTGATTAGATATTAGGATGTTAACCCTAGCTTGTTTCTTAGGACCATTTGATTGGAAAATCTTTTCCCAACCCTTTACTCTGAGGCAGTGTCTGTCTTTGTGGTTGAGGTGTGTTTCTTGTATGAAGTAGAAGGATGGCTTCTGTTTTTGTATTCATTTTGTTAGTGTGTGTCTTTTTCTAGGTGAGTTGAGTCCATTGATATTAAGGGATATTAGTGACCACTGATTGATATTTCCTGCTATTTTAGGTAGCGAGTGGTATGTAATTTCTTTCTCTGGGCTTTTCTTCTGTGGAATTATTGATTGTTTGTGGTTTCATGGGTGTATCTGAGATCCTTAGGATGGAGTTTTCCCTATAATGCTTTCTGGAGGATCAGATTAGTAGATAAGTATTGTTTCACTCTGATGTTGTCATGATATATCTTGTTTACTCCATCTGGTGATTGATAATTTTGCTGGATAAAGTAGTCTAGGTTGGCAGCCATGCTCTTTTAGTGATTGTATAACTTCTGACCAAGCCCTTCTAGCTTTCATCATTTCCATTGAATATTCAGGAGTTATCCTGATGGGTCTGCCTTTATAAGTAAGTTGGCCCTTTTCTTTTGCAGCTCTTAAAATTTTTTCTTTGTTCTGTATGTTTTATGGCTTGATTATTATGTGGTTGCTGATTTTTGGGGGGGAGCTCATAACTATTTGGTGTTCTGTAAGTTTTTTGTGTCTTTATAGGCATTTCCTTCTTCAAGTTATGATTTTATTGAATACATTATCTGTGCCTTTGAGTTGGTATTCTTCTCCTTCTTCTATTCCCATTATTCTCATGTTAGGCCTTTCATGGTATCCCAGATTTCCTGAACATTTTGTGTTATGGCTATTTTTGTTTTAGTATTTTCTTTGACTGATGTATCTATTTCAGCTACTGAGTCTTCCACTCCAGAGATTCTCTCTTCCATCTCTTGGATTCAGTTGGTTATGCTTGTATCTGTAGTCCCAGCTCTTTTCTTCAGGTTTTCTATTTTCATCTTTGCCTCATTTTGTGACTTTATTATTGCTTTTATTTCAGTTTTTAGCTCCTGGAGTGTTTCTTTCATTTTTTTTGGTTTACCTTTTCTTGGTTTTCATTCAAGGATTTATTTATCTCTTCCAATTTTTTGTTTGTATTTTCTTCTGTTTCTTTAAGGGAATTATTTATATCTTCTTTGAAAGCTTCAATAATCTTTATAAAGTTGTTTTTGGTGTTGTTTCCTTCTATTTCCTCTTCATTGCTCTGTTCAGGCCTTTTAGTTGTAGAACCATCAGTTTCTTCTGGAGTTGCCTTGTTGTTCTTTATATTATTATATGTGCTTTTGCCCTGGCATCTGCTCATAGCTTCAGTGGTTCACGATTAAGTGACTCCTAGTCAGTCATTGCAAGAGGGCTGTGTCTCCTGTCTCCTCTGAGCAAGGGTTCTTCTTGATGTCTGACTCCGCTTTGGGCAGTGGTCTGAATTTCAAGGCCTCTGTCCTTCTCTGATGATGCAGTTTGCCCTGGAATTGGCTGGCCATGCAATATCCCCTCTTTTATGAGCAACTGGAGGAGCACCTCAGAGCCAAACCCTCATCTTGTCTGCTAAGCAGTTTCTGGGGTCAAGCACCACAGACCGATTCTTGTCCCGGAACCTTCTTTCTCAATTTTGACCAATTAGAAGTTATAGAAATAGAGAGATGGCTCAGTGGGCAATGTACATGATGCCCAAGGATGTGGCCCTGTCACAACTTGTATCAAACACTGAGAATGCCTGAAAACACTGCACTGTGGGCAGAGAGTGAGAGATGGGGGGTTTGATTCCAGACCATGCAGCCTCTCCAAAAGGCAAACTCCAAGTTCAAGGGAGAATGGCACAAAAAATAATGGTGATGATAAAATAAAATAAAAGCACAGACCCAATTGTGCACTAAACTCACACAGTAAAATATGTTTATGTTGTTTTTCCTCCAGTTCGTTTTCTTCACTTCTTCACCTAAATCCTATACTACTATCTTTACACAACAACAAAAAATCAGTATCCCTCTTGGAGGGAAAGGTCACATGACAACCACAGACCCAGGAAAACCACCTAATAATACATCCTAACGTGGCAGGTTGGTTAATGTCTGTCCTGTCATGTCCTGTCCTCATTTCAAGGATTCTAACCAACAGGCCTCACAGCTCCAGATTAGTGAAGAACTGTCTTATTTAGAATCTGACAGTGCTTCTAAGACAATCTGGCTGTTCTATACAAGTTATTATCATTTGCTTTCCGTGAGAATTAACAGGGAATAGTTTAAGAAGTTATAATCTTTGGAATCAAGCTTCAAATTTTAAATATCAACTTTTTTATTAGAAAACTGTGCAAATAAATAAAAAACATTATGGGCCAAAACAGACCTAAAATATACACAATTCAAAAAAAAATCTTATATACAATTAGACTAGAAATTCAGAACAGAATCTATGAGAATCTATGGAGCTTCACATAAAATACTTATCTACCACCCAAAGCAAAAACTCAGTAAAGAATTGAAACTGCATGGGAAGATATTTAATAAAAATAGCTTGGAATGTCAGAGGGCAGAGCCAGCCATAGAGCTAAGCCATGACAGTCAGGTAGTAGTGACCCAAGCCTTTAATCCCAGCACTCAGGAGACAGAGATCCTTTGGACCTCTGTGAGTTCAAGGACAAACAGCCATGTGGTGGTGGCCCACACTTTTAATCTCAGCACTAGGAAATTTGAACCAGGTAGTGAGATAGCTGTGCAGAGAAAGAGGAAAAGATTTTCTCTTTGCTTGTGCTCCCTTCCCACTGACGACTCAGATTCATTAGTCTGAGGTTTCCTGGAGACAGAATCTACCCTTTTTGACTGGAGGAGTTGTCTAGTTGAGAACTGTCTGTGGCTTGTTTCTCTGTCTCTCTGACATTTCAGCTTTTCCTCAATATCTGGCTCCAGGTTTTTATTAATAATATCAAATAGAATTTGTACAATAGAACTAGAAGAATAATTATCTTCATGTCCAGTTTCTGCACTCAGTCTTTCCTCATGCTCTAATATTTAGCCTTTTCTGTTTTCTTCATGTTATACTATATCCACAGGTGCATTTGTTTACATATACATGTATATTTTGAGGTAGATTCCACATGTGAAAAAGAATATGTTGTTTTCTTTCTAAAATTCTAAGATCTTCAAAATTCATCTGTTTTCTGCAGTTTTTAACCTTCATTTTCCAAAGAGCTGAAGAGTATTGCATTTTATGTATGCTGAATTTTCACGATCCACTCATTATTTGATGGCCAAGTATATTGATTCCAATTCTTTGCTGTAGTAAATAGAGCAGCAATAAACGTGAGAGTGCAAACAGCTCTATGGTAGGGTACTGAGTTCCCTGGGTGGATGCTCAGGAGGGAAATAGTAGGATAACAGGGTTGTTTGATTTTTAACATTTTGAGAAATCTCCAAACTAAATTCCACAATGGTGCTATTAATTCTCAACCTTAATCAGTATTGAGTAGGAGTTTCTTTCTCTCATCATTATCTGCAACACTCCAATTTTCTTTTTAAAAGTTCAAGATCGGGTGTACTCAAACACAAGGAACCAAGGACTAAACTAGGATCATTCCATGCATCAGGAGAAGTATAAGATTCTTGACCGGCCTCTAAGTATGAGTAACAGTTACAGACAAGGAACTGGAACACCAAGACTCCTAGTGAGCATAGTGTTGCACAGATTCTGATTGTATTCAAACAAACTCACATCCAGATATAGAGGAAAGGCTGAAATATCAGAGACAAAACACCACAGTCAAATCTCACCTAGCTATCTTCCAGCTTCTTCACCCTTGCTCTTCGTAGCTTCTAATGCCTCATCTGTCTTCCTGTGCCTGCCTTAAATACCTTCACCTAGTTCTTTCACATCCAGGTTAAGATTAAAGGCATAGTCTGTTGTAGTAAGTTTTTCCAAGCACCTGTTTGGCCCTGGCGGTTTGTGACCTAATGCGCGTGCGTGCGGCAACAGTTGGAACCTGGTTCATGGCAGCTTTTGTCCCCCAAAGAAATGAGTCATACACTTATATCCTTTAAACTGGTTGGCCCATATCTTAAGCACATTACTAGCTAGCTCTTTCATCTTAATTCAACCCATTTCTATTAATCTGCCCACCATGTGGCTCAGCCCATGGCTGGCCGGTACCTCTTACATGTCTGTTCCTCTTGCCGGTCAGATGGAGACTGACTTAACTCCACCCTCCTTCTACCTGGCTGCCTCTGATTCTCCACCCACTTCTACGGTGCCATACATGGGCCAAACAGTTCTTTATTTACATCATACACAAAGTATTCTACCACAATAGGCTATTACTATTTGGTAGTTAGCCTTGAATTCACAGAAACACAGAAAGATTTCTGTCTCCAAGTTATGGGATTAAAAGCACCATCACTGCCTGCATGGGAACATAGAACTACTTTTATAAACCAAGCTGGCCTCAAGCTCAGATCTGCTGGGTGTAAAGGCAAAGATCATCACTCCTCTGTCTTTCCCCATGCTGGCATTAAAGGTGTGAGTTACCACTCTCTGATCCTCCTGGCTTGACTGTTGGTAGATTTCTTCTCTGATAATCCAGACTGGTTTTATTAAATATATAATATATCAGCCCAGCACACAGCATACATGACAAGCAGAAACTGAATTGAGATTTTTCTGACTCTGTTGTGGGGCCTGCTGTTGTCACAGGTGGTGTTTACCTGAACAAAAACAGGGGACTAACTAAGCCCAGTAGGCTGTACCTAAGCCCCTATTAGTATTTATTACTATAGTGATAAGGATTTTATTCTTTCTTGCTTTGAAAAGTTTGGCAAAACATATTTAATGTTTCTTTAAAGCATATTTCTCCCTGTTAAGAAAGCCTGCATATGTCAGATGAGTCTGTATTGTGTAGAATGAAACTTGTGGACTCGGCACTGCTAGAAGGGAGTAATTATTTAGTCTCAAACACTGTTTCTAATATCATCATTTTCATAACTAGTGATTTGCCCTCATGATTAGGTATTTTTTAAAAATGTTCTGTATTTCTTATCCAGCCACCTACAAGCATAAAATAATCATTTATTCATTAGCAAATTTAATATTTATTTTAACTGATTTTTTTCTGCTTTGAGTTTCTATAAGAGATTTGTGTTTATTCAGTTGTCTTTAATTCCTATTAGTAAGGAACCACTTTTTTCCTCCATGATATCTCTAACAGTGTTCATGCTGAGGACAGTACTATTTAATTCATGACTTTCTAGTCCTAACAGATATTGGATACTGTACTATGTGTTCACTTTCAATGAGATTAAATTTCCACTGTCCTGGTTTTGTTTTTATTTGCTTGTTGTTGTTTGTTTTGTTTGTTTGTTTTTTTAAAAAAAAAACAAGTAGAGTTATCTGGGAGGAGGAAGCTCAGTGGAGAAAATGCCTCCATCAGATTGCCTATAAACATATCTGTGGAGCATTTCCAAATGATTGATGTGCAAGGGCACAGCTCAGTCAGGGTGGTGCCACCTCTGGACAGATGCTCTGAGCTGTATATCATAGCAAGCTGGGCAAGCCATGAGGAGCAAACTGGTAAACACTATTCCTCCATGGCTTCTACTATAGCTTTTAGCTCTTACCTCTGGGTTGCTTCCTTGCATTCCCACCCTGCAGGTCCTCCATGACGGACTATAAACTATAAACTAAAATAAACACTTCCCTCTAAAATCACCTTTGGTCATGCTATTTATTAAGGTAGTAGATATGCTCACTAAGACACCAGTAGTCCTGAGTACATTGCATGGCTGAAAAGCTTTGTGAAAGTTATTCTAGGCTGACTACTGCTGGTAGCATGCTGGCTTGGTAGCATTTAATCCATGCAATTAGATATTAAAAATTTGGAAAGTCACAAAGTAACATATCCTTCTTCAAAAGAAACATTCAATACTCAGAGAAATTAGCTTCTTCATTTTGCTTCCTTTGTTATCATGAACTGACTCATTTGCATGAACTTCCTGGTGTTGGCCCTGATTTCCTCACTGTAATCCAGGCTGCTTTCTGTGAACTGATGACTGCTTGTTGACTTTCTTCTATTCCTCTTGGTCATGCATATACTATGTTTAGGGGTATCTAGAAGACCCTACCAAAATTCACATCCATTTTCTTTTGATTGAAAGATAGATTGTTTCATACCTTAGATATTATGAATAGAACCATTACAATTGTAAATCCTCAGATGTCTCTTTGGTATTGTTTCCTTTGGATATACCTAGAATTCCAAAGTCTTATATCTGGGACACAAATCAGACTCGTTTTCGTTTTGGGGAGAACTCTACTCCATTCTCCAGCATGGTTAGATGAGAATTTCTTTTCTGGGATTTATAAAATATTATCTTACTGGTGTGTGGCAATAACTCATTGTATTTGCCATCTTCGATTCCACAATGCCAAATGATGCTGAACATTTTTCATTTATTTGCATATGAACTGTTTGCATATATACTCCTGTATATTCTATTACTGATAGATTTTTACATGCTGACAAAATTAACAAGAACTTTCCATTTATTTCAGCAAAGGATATCAAATTGTTCATGACCTCAGACAAACAAAGCCTACAATATTACCAATTGGTTAAATTAAGTGTATTTTCTATTTATAGCTTGATACAAGTGAACATTACTTTATTCAATGTGGCATATCATCTTCAAAGTGACAGTCGACTTGCCCCTTTTCTTTGAGAAAACCCTCTTGAGTTAGAAGTTTTAAAAACAGGTAATCTATAAAGAAAATACCTTAGATTCCTTTTATATTTCTGTGATTAAAATGCCCCAAGAAAAGTAACAAAGAAAAAAAGGAATCTTATAGTTCACAGTCCAAGGACATAATGGCAAAGCCCAGGCAGCAAAAGCATGAGAGGGCTGGCCATATCACACTCAAAGAGGAAATGGAGAATGATGACCACTTTCAAACATCTTCCTTCTGTATAGTACGGAACTCAAGCTGAGCAAAAGGGGGTGTGATCTTTCAATGTGTGTCTTCCCACCTCAGTTAACCTGATCAACACATTCCTCACAGGAGTGTCAGGACCAAAATAATCCCTGACAGGCAGGCCCAGGGCTCAGTTTCCCTCACAGAAGTACAATGAGGCCTGTAGATTATTCCAGATCCTGGCAAGTTAACATTTAATACTAAAGATCACAAGTGGCTTTCTTTATATATAACCCTATTCAGGTAAACTCAAAAATGCCTGAAAATTTTATTTTATCCAATTGTTTTAGCCAATGATTTTGCTACAGGTTTTAGGGAATGCAAAGTTTTTCTAGTGTTCTATTACTTTCTGCAAAGAGACTCTTCTAAAACTAAAATAGAATTCTGAAGGAAATAAAGATTTTCTAAAATAGTTTCACTGAATAGTTTAGGCATTAATATGCAAATTGTATGATTGTTGAATTTATACTTTCCTGATATCTATTCCAAATATGTACCTTCCTACCTACTGATTAGAAAACAGTGTCAGCAGTACTCAGTGTTAAGAATGAAGTTCTACTGTTTTATTGCTGCCTGCTAGACATACACTGCGAGAAATTAGATTCTAAACTGAGCTGTAGCAGAGTACAGCCCACTCTGTCCTGCTGAAGCACACTCAAGGACAGGAGAGTACTGCCTTTTCTTACCGGTTCTTATGGACAGGTACCCAGAGTAGTTCTTTCCCTTGGGAAGATTTGTGATTATTGTTCATTTGTACCTGGGATGCAGTTTGGTGACAACAATCTGTTCTGAGTGAGTCCTGATTTTACTTGGCACAGAAAAGTTTCTATGAAGAAATAAGGAATATGTCTAGTCAATGCAGAACTCTCGTGCTTCTGTTTTACTTTATCTTTACCAATCTTTTTGTAGCACCTTCTTGTTATGGACAAAAAGACAAAATGTGAATTCATCTCTACATTGATGGAGGCAAAGGAATGTCTTACATGGAACATCCAGAGTGAGTCATTTGTTCTTGAGGAAAGCCAGTGTCTGCTCAGAATGTTCCTCAGATGGTGTGGTTTTCTCAGCCTTAATCTTACTGTTTTCCTACAATTTAGGGGAAGATTTAGATTAAGCAAATTCACAGACACAAATATATTATACATACATACATACATAATACATCATATATATTAAGCAGCATTTTATTTATTTAAAAAAATATAACTATCAAGCAAAACAAACATGGCATAGCTACAACTGAAAATTTCTTGGGGTCCATTAAATAGATTATAAGCTACAGTGATGTCCTGTTGCTCTTGTGTAAGCCTTTTTATGAGGATACCTGTGGCTCCCCATTCCTGCTATAGGAGCATACATTGCCAAGGCCAGTCTTCTGAGTTTCCACTGTGTCTATCACTCAGTACATAGTGTTTCTGAGATAGAGAATGCTGTTATGATGAAGCACTTTTTTTTTGTTTCGTTTTGAAGTACTACGAATCTCACATATTATGCCTCTCTTGTAGTTATGTAATAGTAAGAGATGTTATTTCTCAAATGTGTGCAATCATTTACTCAAATTCCCTACTAGTTCCTACTGTCACATAGAAAAGAAATTCAGCCTTTTGGGAACACAGGTTAAATCTTTCAGTTATTTTGAATTAGATTCAAAGCCATCACTATAAGATTAAATTAGTAATTTTATTTTAAATATTTTGAGTGTGTATTTTTTTAATTTCTATATTTTTTGCACCATTCCTGAAGGTACTGCAATACCAGGTCGATGTGTGGAGTGGATGGAGCAAGCTCCTATTCCAACTCCTAATTACCAAAATCCATTTAATATATTGTCCTTGGATAGAGGATGTATCAGATATTAACCTGATAAGAACAGATACTACACTTGATCTTAGCCAAAAGGTCAAGAAGCGATGTCTATTTTTATATTTTGTGAAGCTTTATTTAAATGCACTTATTTAGTGCACTTATTTGAGTGTGTTTGCACTTATGCCCACAGCTACATACAACATAGTATACAGAGAAGTTAAAGACATTGTGTAAGAGTCAATTCTCTCTTTCCTCCATGTGGATTATAATGGTGAGTCCCTAGAGAAATAGTTTAATTTGTAAATTACTTTCTGTAAAAATATAAAGACCAATGTTTAGATCCCTAACATCTATGTAAAAGCTAGAGATGGAGCAGAAAAAAAGGTCCCTAGGTTCAGTGGCCAGTCAGTCTAGCAGAAGTAGTATCTACAGATTCAGTGAAAGACACAGTCTCAAAGTATAAGGTAAAGAAAAACTTGATAAAGATACTATAATGCCTACCTCTGATTTCTACATTTGACAACACACATATACCTGTGCATACCTTATACATACAAAAAATTTAAAAAAAAACATAAAGGATAAGAAAGAGAGTGACTGGGAGGGGCAGGAGGGGAAAGGGAGTTTGAACTTTATTCATAATAATAATAAAAAAAAGAACAGTAAAAAAAAAAAAAGAAAACAAAAAAAGTAAAAGAAGTTCAAGACGTAGTTTAATAAATTATTTCCAACACAGCTTAAGGACTTGAGAGCCCTAGAGGTCACATAAAAATTTATGTAAGTGCTTAAGATCCCAGTGCTGAGGAGGCCAAATCACTGGGATCTAAGTAAGACCCCAAACATCAGCCTTTAACCCACATGTGCATGGGTGTGTGTCTGTGTATGCACACAGATTTTTTTTAAACAACAGAAAAAAAGGTGAACAAGGAATAGCAAACCAGTAATTTATATGTATAACACACTATTAAAATAATTTAATTGAATTTGTTTTACATTTCTAGGGCTTCTATACTAATTATTTAATTTAAAACAGGTGCCTAGTTTGGGAGGCTGTGCTGGAGTAGACTTGATCAAGGAGACTTCTCAAGAAACTGACTAAGTACAATATGTAAAAATTTGGACTTATTTCATGTATTGTAAACTACACAAAATATGTTTTATGAGGAAAAATTTCTATGACTATAAAGTTTTTATTTTCAGTCACTGATTTGTAACTAATCTGTCTTCTATCCAGTATTTTCCTAAGTCTGATTTTCATTAATACTCAGAATCATTCCTATCAGAGTCTAATTACAGGAGGATCAGATTGGCAATGTGTCACAACTAGATTAAAAAAATTTAATTTTTTTAATTTTAATTGTAATGTAATGTAATTGTAATGAAATCAGCAATAACAATGACTTTTTAAATTTTTTCAAACTGTGTATTTGGCTTAAAAATTACAGAACTAGAATAGAAGGTCATCCGGAAGCCAAGCTCTCAGGTAATGCCATTTGATTATTTGGGAAGGTTCCTCAGTGGGTACTGTTGACTACAGGAAAAGTGCCTGTCTAAAGCTCATAGACTCATGGAGTCTGCATTCAAAACACATGCTTTTTACTCAGTAGCTAGCAAGCTAAACCAGAAGGGCACACTTATGTTCTGTCTTCATAAGGCTTTAATTTTACTCTTTTCGTTCGTATAGGTAAATTATTACACATCTGTTGATCTCTTTCCTATCATAAAAATTACTTTGAATAGTTTGTATTTTTTCTGCAATCTTGAGAATCCATCATGGTTAGGGAGGAGATAATGATGCTAGACAGATAGATAGATACATAAATAGATACATATATACATAGAAACATAGACACATAGATACATAGATATATAGATACTGCTGCACTAAATAGGTTTTATGTATCAGACTGTGTGTTCAATATATATACATACATTGTCCTTTGTGTGAAGCCATGAGGAAGGCACCATGATTAGATAAATTTTATAAACCAGGAACACAGAGGCAAAGAAGAATAACAATTTTCAAACATCCAATAGAAAATTTAGCTAGTGAATTAGCAAACAATACTTCCATGAAGCTATGGTTAAATAATTGCTTGCTCTGCTTGCTTGCCTTGGACCATTACTGCATCCTAAATTAAGGCCCTTATGTTTTCACTGAGATTTGTTATGATTCTTGTCTGATCTCTAGATAAACTCTGACTTCATTTAGGTTCCCAAAAAGTAGTTACCAGGGTCATATCTATTTTATTTTAAACATTTTTATTCAATTGTCATATTGGAGTGACTTTAAGCAATTTTTACCCATTGAAGAGGACTGTGTTTCTATTTTAATAAAGCCTGAATTGCAATATATGGTACATACAAGCATAAACAGTACTTCCACCATGGAAAATTCTAAGTACTGTCTGTGCATCAGGCATTGTTAGGAAACTAGACTCATTCACAATCGCATCTCACACAGAGGTTCTTATAAAATAAAATAAAAAATTTGAGAAGAGTAGGCAGTTCAACCTTAGCCTTCAGCATTACATGTTCATATACTTACAAACTAGATATTGTTCTTTTAAAATATATACATTGATAATAATTAAGAAATGTTTTAGTTTTTAATGTGGATATCACTTTTTAAACACAATTACAAATTACTGTTTTCATTTAATGTAATTTGACCTCATAAATCTATAATTAAATATTCATCTATAAGTGTCAGGAACCTATATAGTTGCATGTTGGAGATTCCATAGTGTAATAGTGTCATAATTAACATCAAGCTCCACGTCTTTATTTGAACCAGTGTGTTTTTTATTTATTCTGAAGAGAGTTTTGACTCCTATCATATGACAATTTTGAGTACTGGGAGTGTGTGTGTGTGTGTGTGTGTGTGTGTGTGTGTGTGTGTGTGTATTTCAAGGTAGCCCATATAGGACCAAAACTATCTCTGTGAGTCTCTTTAAGCACAAGTCTTTGGTTTCAGAGGGGTAAATACTACTCTTCATAAACTCATCATGCATCTCCTGCATCTTTACACCACATTCCTATTACAATGGTCTTATACACATATGCTTCTAAAATGCTTTTCTCTCATTTTCTGTTACTCCACATCTACTATTTTAAACACTATTCTCTCTCCTACAAAGGCTTTTCTTATTATTTCAGCTCCCACTGATTTTTTTTCTGATGGTCTCTGTATTCTATGTCACTCTCTTTCAAATGTGCTAATCTGACCTTCCCAAGTATATTTCAAATATTTCTAAAACCAGGAATGTGGTCTTAACATCTTTTGTGTTTCTCTCTAAGAGAACATGCATTGAATAAATGCTTGAAATCTGCTGTATTGCACTGAATCTGTTCTTACATATTTTTTGATACAAAAATACATAGAATTCATTTCAGGTCACTTGCTTCCTTGATATGAACATAAGGGAATAACATAAGCATGATTTTGATGATTAACACAAGAGTTCTTTCTGGAAATCATAATGAATGGATCTACCAAGTGAACATATCAGAAACTGAATTTCCACGTGTAATTTATTTTACTTACAGCAGTTTGGTTTTAATTTGACAACTCTCTCATTATAACTCTAAAAGGAAAAAAAAACTCTTCCTCTGTACAAATGTATTTCCATATTTCCATCTCAGTATAAGCACAGCTGTGAACCAATTACTTCAAAGTTCAACAGCTGGTTGCTTCTATCCTTAGCATCAGAGAGAATGTTGATCTTAATCCTAGGGAAACTCCAAGACTCGGTACAAAGGTGTTTTGTTTTGTTTTTTCTTACTTTTGTTTTCATTTCCAGCATAAATAGGGCATATTTTCTTCCATCTACAGCATTTATTTTTTATACTTGCTACCTAGAGATAACAGATATGCCTTAAATCTTCATATAAATATTTCATGTGATTGTCTACTATTAACTAGTAGCAACTAGATAAAAAGAAAATGGGCTTTATGGTTGAAATCAACAGATTTGTCTGAGAAACAAATATTTCCTCAAGCCATTCATACTGTGAGTGTGTGGAGATGAGAAACAAGCCCATTGTTATGTTTTACCTATGGTTTTTGAATTTGGTTATTCTCTGGCACTGTCTCCATCTGCCAAATGCCCTTCACTATCCCATAGAAAAAAATAGAAATTGGTGACTAAACAAGCTTGTTTTCAAGATGCCATGCCTACCAGGGTGCCTGTTAGCATGGAATCGCCTTGAGTATGCTGATCTTGGTATATCTCCCCACCTCTATTTATGAGCAGACTTATTAGCCTTGTTTGCATGGGTTCCACAGAGAGGGAACATGCTCATAATTAACACACCCTTTATCCCTCTATTGACAAGAATAGCAGTCAGAGGAAAAATGTGCCCCAAGCTACAGATAAAGGTCACACTCATTTCCCAAACTCCCCCAGAAGTCTCCCCAGGCCAGGTGGCTACCATGCTGAGCATATCAAAAAGACCTAATTGCTATGGATATCACCAGGCCCCTGTTGTGTGTGCTGGGCCTCTGCTCAGTCACTGCACCTTTTAATGATGATTGGATTCAGTGACTGACAGGACCTGGGAAAGAAGTTGACAGTAGCACAGGAGAAGAATTTTCTATGTGTGCTAGGTAGCCATGGTTATTTGGTGCAAGTAAGAATGTGGGGAAATGGGTGTTCTCTGCTTTCTGAGCTTTGAAAATGCCTCGGTTAAAAAGTTTCATCCATAGTAATGAATTATTCCTTGAGATGTTATTCTACCTATCCTGAAAACTCTTGCAAGAGAAATCTTCTTTCTGGTAAAATATCTGTTGTCTGAGGGCAGTTTATGCATAAACCTGTCTAGGACCTACTTACTAATTTCCAAACAAAAAACAACAGAATATTATGAATTAATCAAGAACAAACAGCTAAGAAAACATCATACTTTTCACATTTTTTTTTTAATAAGAAAACATGAAACTCAGTTGAGAGCAAGATGGAATAGTGCCAGAGGCAGGAAAACTGCAGGAGACATGGGGCTGAGACACACCATTATGATGAAGGAGAAAGGTGTGGAAGATGGACATTAGCAAAAGAACAGGAAAAGCTCTGTGTAGTGCTTTGGCAGAAACAGTTTCTCCTATCCAACACCTATCTCAGATGTGACTGTACCCAGACAGCTTTGGTGTTTGTGTTTTCCTAGAGTGCTGTCCCCATGGCATGTTTGGGATTTTTCCCATGCACATAGAAGACCTGACTTACTCCACTCAATAAGATTTGTTAAACACTTAATACAGACATGCCATTTTTTAATTGCTCCCAAGGTGCCAAATACTTTTAAAACATTCTTCTTCCCCTCCAAAAAAATTCTTATGTGAAATTTTTATAAAACTAATGTTTTTAGAAATTCCTCATGTCTTTTCTTTAATGAAAAAATTAATATTTTTCAATATTAATGTTATAATTTTATTTGTTCCTCTAAGCAACATTTTTAATGACTTTTCCTGGCTCCAAATCAATATCATATATGAGTTTTGCTCTATTTAAGGCCATTGATTATCTTATGGCAAAATTAATTATTTGTCAAAATTTAATAAAAGTGTGTCAATGTATGTTATTAATGGCCTTTACATATACTTATGCAATTAAATATTAAATATGTACTGAGTATATTTTTAATAATACTATTAGTTTTTTTTAATTTAATACAGTTTTCTTCTGAATATAGTCATATGTTAAAATGCCTTGATGTGAGGTCAAAGTTTCAATTACATGGATAGTCTATATAAATCAGTAGAGATCACTGTACTTGATTCAAATGAAAGAAGACCTTTTTATAAAAGAACATAACAGCTGCAATCTAAGAAAATCAGCTTTTTAAAAATTTATTTTGATTTATATTTAAATTGTAGTCCTTTTTCCCCCCATGTATACCTTGCTCTCCTTTCCATCCCCCTCACAATCCCTCCTGGTCAACCTTCAGCCTCTCTCCTCTCCATCCTCCCATCCCCTCCCCAGAAATGGCAAGAAGTCCCAAGGTGAATCATCTACTCCAGGGAGTTTCTCTTCCATCTCTTAGATTCTGTTGGTTATGCTTGCATCTGTAGTTTCAGTTCATTTATTTAGGTTTTCTATTTCCAGCTTTGTCTCGGTTTGTGCCTTCTTTATTACTTCTATTTCAATTTTTAATTTCTGGAATATTTCTTTCACCCGTTTGTTTTCTTTTTTCTTGGTTTTCTGTATTTTCTTTCAGGGATTTATACATCTCTTCCAATTTTTTGTTTATGTTTTCTTCTAGTTCTTTAAGGGGTATATATATATATATATATATATATATATATATATATATCTCCTGTTTTAAGCCTTCTATTAGCTTCATAAAGCTGTTTATAAGGTTGTTTCCTTCTGTTTCCTCTTCATTGTTATGCTCAGGTCTTGAAGCTGTAGAATCACCTGCTTCTTCTGGTGGTGCCTTGTTGATCTTTGTATTGTTGTATATATTCTTGCACTGGCATCTGCCCATTGCTTCCGCAGTTCACTCTTGGTCAGCTCTTGGTTGGCTCTTATTCAGTTATAGGCCTGGGCAGTCTTAGTCCGCTGTGTTTCCAAAGGTTCAGTTAGTCCTGTGCAATTGCAGTGTGATGACTCCAATTGCGGTTTGGGTAGCAGGTGGGCAGCAGCAGCTGTGTTTTGCTGGAACTTGGCCTTTAGGATACTCTCCCAGCTTTCTTGTTTAGGGTGGAGCTGGGTGTGGTTGATTATGTTGTGGGGGTTGTCCCCAGGTCAGGATTTGGAGAGTAGTAAGGTCTCTGCTTGGCCTCTTAGCTGTGGTTCATAGGCTTGGTTGGTTTTCTGCAGTCACAGTGTTTCATGTCAAAATTTAGCTTTTTATAACAAAAAGGAAATAATTAGAGTTGGATGTGGTATTTCATCCCTCTAATGCCAGTATTTGGGAGGGACGCTTCAACACTTAGACTGCTATGGAATTATAGCCAGCCTGGATTACAGTTGAGACCCTATTTCAAAAAAGAAAATAAATATCCAAAGTAATTTGATAATGGGATATATATTTTTTTCACATGATTTGGGCAAAATCAATACAGAACTTGTTTTCTAAAAAACATGAGCTAATATTCTGGGTGAGGGGTGCTGAAGAGAGCAGGAGGGAGAAAAGGGGGCAGCATCATAAGAAGCAAAAATAGTAGGAGAGCCCTTGCAAACAGTCAAAAGAGAGGCAGGTGACAATGTGGCACATGGCACTTCACTGTGATTTATATGATGTTAAAAGAGCCATCAAGATCTGCTTATCATACAAATTTTCTTTATAAAACTTGGTGAAGGAAATAATGCAAAGCTTACATAGCACACAGAGGGAATGTTAGCTAGAAATGATTCAAGACCCTAAGACTTTCTCTTAGTGACAGAAATAGCCTAAAAAAAATAAGTACCTGGATGCCAAAGTAATATCTATATCCCAAGGGCCAAGAAATCCTCTGTGAATGCCCCATATGAAATGCGTTCTGAAGATGTAGCTGACTGCTAGCAAGGAAAGACCCTTTAAATCACAATAGAATTCTGGGCAATTACCCAGGTTACTTTAGAAACCATAATTAGTATCATGATGACACTGCCCTACTTCTTCTTCCTTAGTCTCTAGTAGAAGATGAAAGAGGTTTTGTTGCTGCTTTTTGTTCTATTTTGTTTTTATTCTCAGTAATAGGCAGTGAGTTTGGGCTAAGGAATATTGTCTTAAATTATTCCTACTTACCTGTGCAAATTCAGCCACAGAAAAGCAGTAATCAGTATTTTTAAAGTTTACTTTATTTTATTTATGTGTATATGTGTGCATGTGTGTATGTGCACACAAGTGTGGATGCTTGCAAAGACTAGAAGAACTCATCAGAACACATGGAGCTGGAGTTGTAGGCAGTTGTGGGCTCTCACAACTTGGATGCTAGGAATCAAAGGAGTCATCTGGAAGAGCAGTAATAGCTCTTAACCACAGACTCATTTCTACATTCTTGAGGAACAATAATTATAAGAGCATCATTTTCTTTTAGGCACTCAATATTGTTATTAAAAATGTTTAACAGACATTGTATTATCTGCTAGCTAATATGATTTCCTATCTCCTGCTATCTCATGATAAGTGGCCCACATGCAGTTCTGTTAGCTTTTATAATAGAAGCTTTGTATAAATTCAGGCATATGAAAAGATGAGATGAGTTCTAGAGATTTTAGTCAAACAGTGAACATTGTTTTATTTCAGAGATGACGGTGTTGTGACTTTTTCTTCTTTGACAGAAACTTATAACAAAGTTGCCAACCTTAAGTCTGTGATTCCATGTTAGAAGGACTCCCCTGTGGTTGTTAAATCTAGCTGACATATTTTTTTATTAAACAATTTTGGGAGATTCTGAGAAGAGAAAGGCTGAATTTTCTAAGAGCCACAGTTCACTATTTTGAATGGCAGTCTGAAAAGTAAGAACAAAACAAAATTGTTCTCAGGGTTGGGAGATGACACCATTGACAACACGTTGGCATTGCTTGTGTCACATATGCAGGTACCTGAGTTCAAATCCCAGAGTCCACATACAAACCAGGAAAAAAAAAATCTAGGCAAAACACTCTTGAAACTGCAGAGACTGCAGATCCTTGAAGCTCACTGACTTGAAGCTCAGTGAATTTCGGATACAGTGAGACCTGTCCCAAAGATAAACAAAAGAAGTGATTAAGGAAAGAAAACTGATGTCAATCTCCAATATACAGAGGGGGAGGGTAGAGGAAGAGAGAAAAATTCTAAGTCTTGCCCCCATTCTAGTTAAAAATATTAAAATTAGGGAACGTTTGATAGTGCTTCCTCTAATATTTCTCTCTAATATGCCCTTCACTGAAACATTTGTGGTGAAAAACAGAAATTCATGTTAAAGATATATAAATTTAAGGTTGTACAATTAGAATATGTTAGGACATAATTTCTTCACACATGAAAACCTGCTAAACTAGGTCCACCTTAAGGAGCCTGGTGTTGGGGAAGCAGCAGTAGTGCCACCTTGGAAGAGTAATCTCCAGAATGAAGCACACTCAGCTCCCATCACAGAAAGAACGCAGGGCAGGTGATTCTGTGTTTATAGATGCTTGTCTTCTGTCACTTTCAACAGCTTCTTTAACTAGAAGAAAACTAAAGTTTCAACGACAGTATTTTTGCTCACTTCTGCATTCTTAATTGTTAATGCTGCATTCTCATCCACTCAATGGGCAAGTCTTAGATTCAAGTAATAGTAAAAGAGATCCTCAAAACCAGCAGGGCTATTTTCTGACTTGATGAGAACAACATATGTGATATGCCTATTGAACGGTCTTCAGTAAAGGAGACTAAATGAATGTACCTGTCATTTGGTGAGAACAAATAGTGAACTTGAACACTATTCTTGAATTAGAAGAACACATGATATGTTTCATCATTGCCATGCTTCTTGTATGGGAGGCCAACCCTCTCTGAGTCAATAGAGGATATACCCAGACACTAAATTCTCAGCACAAAGGGGCAAGTAAGCTAGGGATGAGGGTAGGGTGAGGGCAGAGAGCAAGCAGCAGAAGCAATATCAGCAATCGGGTGTTTTTGTAGCAGTGGGTTTTTAAGAAGAGAAGAGAAGGAGTCTCTGGTAGGGTGAGCTGGTAAATTTTGATTGAATGTATTATCCAAACAATGAAATTTGAATGTTGTATCTCAGTGTTTTGTCTCTGGACTTAGGGTTCAGTAAAAATCGAGAACAGATTTTGAGTGACTTTTGGTGTAATTTCTTTGATCTGATACTGGTAATTCTTTTTCCTGATAAATTTATTATTTAACCAGAAAACAGAGAATAATATAAATCTTTAAAAGTTAACTGGTCTAAGTAACTGTATTTAAAAAATATTGTAGTATCAGCCAAGATGAAGACACTGCTTTTGGAGAGTTCACCACACTCCCTAAGTGCCTCATTTTTACATGCCAGTATGAGGATAAATACTCAAATTTTATGTCAGCATAACTACAGATTACCAGATGCCATAGACCCTCAAGGCCTTTATATAACAGCTGGACACTTATATGCTAAATTCCCTCTTGCCAATGACCTAGCATGTTCATTTGGCATTATCCAGGTTTGTTAATTTAATAAAGCTTAAGAGCTTTTAAGTCACATGATCATCATACTGACATGCACATATGTTACTACTAGTCCTTTCCTGCTATATCAGATAACATAAATATGGCCTCTTCAAGTAAGGTGTTTAAAAGGTGACATGGCAAAGTGTAAATTAAAATCACCTTGTGCATTCTTCTGTATAGCTTAAGTACACTATTTAAACTCTGGCCCTTTTCATTTTATGTGTAGTAATGATTCTACTCTTCCCCTTGGATATTTTTTGAGTTTAGCTCAGAAATGTACAAAGAACATAAACTTAATTCCCCAAAGTGGTCATTTTTCATATTATTATGTTTTGGTATTAGGGCAACTGATTTCAATGATCAAAGTGTTAACACTCTTTTTTTGTGCAGTGTGTGACCATCTTTGACCTTCCTGGCATTTGTTAACTATACTCCAAATCTTGGCCATTTTCTAGGTAATGAATTCATTCGCTCTTTGAGTCTGGAATGATTAGAATAACTGTTTCACCATTCAGACTTCAGGAAGTCAGAACTTACAATGATTTGGTGATTATTTATAGCAAATACTTGTAAGGCCATGATAGTTACCACAGTGTCTTGCCAATAAATATTAGGTAATGGATTAGTATATATTTTTAATGAGGATAATAAAGTTTCCCAATCAAAATCAAGTTAATTAGCTATTACCATAATGATAGTCAACTTGATTTAGTGTTTTCTGTGAGATGAGCAACTTGTGTCAGCTGCCTCATTTCTTCTTCTTAATCGGTGCACTGCATAGATCCTGCTATTACTCCCATTACAAAGCCATACAGGAGAGATAATGCAGGTATTCTGGTTGATGGAGAGAGAGCTCCTAGGGTGATGGTATAGGCAGTCAGTTTCTGGAGCTAAAGGTTTAACATTTTAATTGATATTTTACAAGGATTGAATTGAAGCATCAGGTACTTGTATCTGCTTTTTATGAAAGGGGAAAAAAGCCTCCTTTAATGGATGTGGGATTATTTAAGATTCATAATGTCCAAACTGGTGTATAGGCTACATATAGTCAAAATTGTGAGAAAAATTAAGAAGAAAACACAGTTTGAGTTTTATACTCTTGTTTTATAAGAGAGTTATTCAAGAAAATGGTGCCTACAATAATATCAATTTATAACTTAAGGCTGGACTCTTAGAGTGTATCCTTAAATTCTTTTGCTGATGCTGTAAACACTACCTTAAATTCTAAGCATTCACTGACCCATGTGGTTTGCTGTCAAATACTGAAGATAAGAAAAGTCTACTCACTTCCTTGTTAATGGAAAAGCTTGCTTAGGTATCTTAGATAAATGTTTTAATCAGAACACTCCTGGTTTTGAAAAAGAAAATCTTTTGCTAAACTTAAATTGTGAATTTAAGAGGAACTGGTGGATTATGGTTCTTTCTCCCAAATTTTTTCCACATAAAAATAATGCAAAGTAGAAATTTTAGAAGTCAAGAGATGTGACATCATGAGAATGTCTCTTTGACATACTGGGTGAATAGATATAGGATGTAGTAAAGAATTCAGGATTTCACAATTTGGTCATTCTGTTGCGTCATCTAGAATATGTGGTTAATCAAATTACAGTGTGCCTGTCTTAATAGAATCAACCAGTGATACTAATGGTATAACAAAAACAATAAAGTTTGTGTCATGAAGAGTAAACTATCCATTTGTCCACCATTTTATTGAAATATGGTCATACAATCATGCATTATTTACAGTCCAGTTAAAGTTGGCCACTGAAAACTAATTTATCTATTTATTTCAATAAGACTAGGACTCTCTCCTACATAAAGCATGGTAGTGCTTCCCTCAAGAGGCCAATGGAGATCAATGTCACTGAACTGTGACTATAGACTGAAGTCCTAGATCAAAACTTCATAACTTTACTTGGTTATGTCTCCTCTCTTTTGCATTAACTAGTAGATGAAAGATACATTTTTAAATAAAGATGCTTTTTAAATAACATTTTTTACATTTTGATATTATATCACTTTCTCCTCCATTTTCCTCCCTCCAAACGCTACCATATAACCCTCTCTTTGTTCTTCTCCAAATTCATGCCCTCTTAGGATGAGAATTCTTACAAATAGATTTAGCCTTTAAAGTATCTTTAATTCCCAGTGATAGGTCTGTTACCAAATACAGCTTCACATAAGAATATAATGCCAAATTCTCTTTCTATTTTTCTCTTGGTGTCTGTAGATGATGGTGTATGAGAAAGAAACAGCAGGCCAGCACCAAATATCCTGTTAACTACAACTGGTAAAAAAAAATAATAATAATAGCAAAGGAAGAGGAGAGCAAAATTAAATGCTTTACATAAAAAAATCTACTCTTGCTTACTTAAATTTAATTATGTTTCATCTACTATCTCTCAACTTGGATATTATCTTAAAGGATGAAAGCATTTTCTCACGTTTTCACACATTGAACATTATTTTTGTTCCAAAAAATATTGTTTGAAACATTTTCTATTAGTATTTTATGTTGTAATCCAAGTGAAAGTACCACTTGTGTTGAGATAATTTTTAAAAGAATATACAAACCTTAATAGTTATTGTAGTTAAGTTATTTGGGAAGGAAATATACTATGGAGACATCAAATTAAATACAAACCTACCAAACATTTTAAATTAGTAAATTTTTGATAGTTCTTGGGTTTCTCTAATTTATCCATCACTGGTCCTAGAAAGACTTAAGGAAGATTTTCTAACTAAAGACTAAATGACTTTAAGAATTTTATATTTTGTAGTACTAGGGATTGAACCCAAGTTCTTGTGCCTGCTAGACACCTCTTCTCCTATGAGCTCCATGCTAAGATGCTCTATTCTGTACTTCATAGATTCCTAAGTTAGTCCAGGAAGCACTGTGTGTTTTGTAGAGCATGAATATATGGCATAGGAAAAAAATGAACCTGTGAGCTATAATTCCATTCTCTTTTTAGTTATTGTCTTTATTCAGTCAATTTTCCAATGTTTGAGTCCCAAAACTTTCTACTAATTCAGAACCTAACAAAATTTTTGTATGATTGATGGAATGTTTTTTACCTTTCAATTTTACTTTTGACAAGATAGCAGATATTTGAGTTTTATTTTTCTCACTACATAAGAGAATGTGGATTTTAAAACAGCAGTTATGGTGGGTTCAGTCCCAAGCATACTTATGGACAAAACAGGCTGAAATCAGCAGCACTCCCGTTCTTCAGGTCTTAACATACACAGAGAAAAGTACGCTCTCATCCCAGTGTGTTAAAGAGGAAGATAGCAGCTTCAGTTCATTCTGCTTTCAAGGGTGAGTCATTCACCCTGTACCACTGCTGAAGGGAGGCATTTTTATTGATTTGCAGATTAAGAATCTATTTAAAAAGCAATAAATCAATCCTTGTCGCAAAGCCTTCTGCAACAAGCTCAGGAACTTGAAAGCAATCACTGCTGGTTGAGGAGAGTTTAGTTAACTGTGTTTCTCTAATGACAGAGAAAACCATAGCTCATAATGAAGGTGCCGAATATTGAACATCTTGATGAAAAGTTGGAAGGTTGAGCTGGCATAAATCAATGCAAGCATCCAGAAGCCTGCAGGTGGGAGAAGAGCAATGTGATTATGCTGCATTTGAAAGTCGGCGAGGACCTCACCTCCACTCTGAACTCCTCACACATGGTACTATTGATGTGATTTCATGAAAAGGGTGACAGTGAACTGTAGTCAGAGATCAAGATTTTTTTTATTAGATAATTGTGTTTATGAAGGAAAAAGTGATTACATGTTAAATCCTATGAACTTTTTTTACAAGAAAAAGAACATACCCAGATAGACTCTATTGGAGAAAACTAACTTTTTCATTGTAAGAGGATGCCAATTGGAGCTGGCATCTTGCCTAGAGGCTTATGGGTGACAACTTATGATCACATTTTGATCATAGCTTACTTGAACCTTTGCAGACTCAGTGCATGCTGCCACAGTCTCTGTGAGTTTATATGTGCATCAGTTTTGTTGTATTGGGAAGATGCTGTTTCCTTAGAATCACCCATTCTCTCTTTCTAAAAATATGTTATGTGTCAAGTCCTTGTATTAGAGATCATGACATTATTAGACTGGACTTACCAAAATCTCACCTTTGCTCTGAAGTCTGAAAGAAAGCTAGAGTATAGGAATTCCATAGAATAACAAAGAATCCATCTAATCTGAGCTCATAGTTGGCATGTATTATGATGAAAAGTTTGAAGTGAAATCTTACAATGAAAGAAGATTCTACACTTGAAGTTAATAAAATGTAGTTCTCAAATATTGGAGTGACTTACTTAAAATAAACTACCTTTGTTAAAATTGAAGACATCAAATGAACAAAATCATTTTATGTGACTCACTTTTATATTCTATATTTGCATTATACTGTATTGTGTAATTATATCCCTAAAGTATCAATAGTGTTGCACTGTACAGACATCTGTGTTTTAAGTAACAGCCAGGGCTAAGATGATCCTGTCCTTCAAACAGCATCTCAGCATTCTTCCTAAGGCATACTTGAATCTAGGATCTATCTGTCCCAGTACCTGATCAACAGTGATAGAAAAGAAAGAATATAAAGAAAGCATAAATGAACCTGTGGTATCTTAATTCAAAAGTGAGGTATAAAGATTTACCTCCAATCAGCCAACACCTATAACACGGGCATTCGAATAGTAACATGACATTTCTAATTATGAGTTTATGCTAGCAAACAATAAGCAAGTATTTTGGTGGCAAAATAATTATTTCTGCTACAGCTTTCTTCAGTGTACTTCATTATGGATTGAAAAAATTTCTTGCAGCATGAATTTCCAGAAGTCTAAGCATGTTTCTTGAAAAGAGGCAGTAGAAGTTGAGGCAGACATATGATTACATAGAATTTGTGGTTGGGTATGCCAAGTTGTCACTTTATGCAGTAGAAAATGATGAGGTGTAAGATTTCAGAATGAGGAATAACATAATTAAAAATTGTTTTTCCAAAAACATAATATTGATAGCATCTTAGTCATAAGTGTTAAAGGGTCAGATTGAGATGACAAGAACCATTAAAGGACTATGTACTGAAGATGACTAAGGCAGTTCCAGTGGTCCAGAATGGGCTGCAGAGGGAAGTAGACATGATGTTTAGCAGTATAAAGAGAACTAATTTTCAACTGTAAAAAGTTTTGAAAGAGACACGTAGATCTTTTATATATCCTTATGAAAGCCTGGGGAACTTCCACTCACCCATGTAGCAATTTCAGAAGGAAAAATCAGAATTTGAAGAGAAAATAATAAGTTGTATTTTAGAAATACTAAATTTGATGCACCTGTGAATCTTCTAAGAGAGTAGAGATAATCATCTATAGCTGGCTGAATTGGGATTTTTAGATGAGGAGAGTGACTTAAAGCTATTATATCTTGTGATCATAAAGGATATCATCCTTGGGAACTATGCACAGTGGACAGAGGGAGTAATCTAAAGATGGAAAGCTTGAGAGAGTATGTAAGTGGTGCATCTTACATATTGGAAAGAATAATGTAGCTGTAGAGTCAGACATTGAATCAACATTCTGAAAGGAAGACGATATCCAGCATAGGATCTAGATCAGCATATGTTTTTGAGAAGAGATCACTGTTGGGGAATTTTTTTCTAACTGAGATGGGTCATACACTTTTTCAAAATTTCGAGGACATCAAGTGTTCCCACATTCATTATGTTTTTATTTAGAAGAAGAGAGTTTATTTTTGATGCCCTCAATATTATTTATAAAGTAAGGGGCAAACATATTTGCAAAGTCACAGATCACTTAGCAAAGACAAATATTGTTATGTGCACCCTGGGATCCCTCAGGAAATTATTGACCTTGCAGTGAATGTAATTTTGTAAATGCACATTTGATTGATTGTGCTACTTTATTTGATAGTTTATTTAATGTTACTTTGTGGTTATATGACTATCAAGAATGCTGAACATTGTCCCATGCATGTGACTATGCTCACTTAATTTCATGCTAGAACCCTTGGGAGATAACTTACATAGTTGACTCTGCTATTTCATGGAAACATATTTCTCTTGCACAAACCCCTTTAGAAACTTAATGAAAGTGTAAATTTCAGTGTGATGGCAGTCTATAGTCCTTATAGCTAATGACATCTTCAGTTGTTTATTTGGGTCAAGCAATGTCTGGTTTACCTTATCTCTAGGTGAGCTTAATAAAAGTCTTGATTTTTACCTTGATAACGTTTTTACAGGCTATACATTACTTATAAAATATTTTTATATTACTCTTTGGATTTCAGAGCTCTATTGTGGTAGAAAATACTTGATTGACTCCATTGATATTTGGGCAACTACTTATTCATGGTAGAGGCAGTGAGAATGGTGCTGTTGATGTTGAGGGGAGATGAGATTTATTTATAAAGGAATCTTATAGCTTGACAATTCCACACTAAATGTGCTTCAAGAGATAGGGATATAAATCATCAGGAGAATACTTGCCCAGCATATATCAAGTTCTGAAAAAGTCCCAGTATGACAAGAGATAAGGAGGGGAATGAATAAATAAAATGAGCTTGATGGAGATATAAAACAATAAGTGAAAGTACTTTAACTGGCTTCAACATATGCAGATTTCTTGTGATTTTATGGACTTAAGTGTTTAGATCGAGCACAAAACTCTTTGGTACAAACCACATAGTGCTAAAGCTTATTTTGTCTGCATGAACTGTCTTTATAAGATTATCTTAAGAAACTAATGAACCTACTGAAACTGGTCAAAACAACTCCATTTTGGGTCATTAATTCCTCCTGTGATTTGACTTCTTGTGTCATTTTGATGACTCACATGTTTGTTAAAATATTGCATAAAAGTGTATGTAAAAATAAGTACAAGAACAATACCAGGATTCAATCCCAGGCTCAACCTGTGTAAAGTAACAGGGATTTTTTTCCCTTCTTTTTTTTGGACAATTACAGAGAAATTGGTTGATGACTCCAGATATGTCAGAGTCCTTTTGCTAAATTAGATAGGAAAGTAAAAACTGATCCTATTGACTCTGGTTCACAGCTTATGGTCAAATTTTTCTGTCAAGTTGTAGCTCAATATCATGAAACCTCAATTTGTTTTTTGTTGTTTTGCTTTAAATGGATAAGCTTACTCATTTCCATTTGCCACATTTACATCACAAACAATGTGCTAAACTAGGCACTAGAAAGATGAATTAAATTCATCTTTAAAATACAGACGTTACTTGCTGCTATATATTCAGGTGATAAAGATTTTTCAAACTGGAACCTTGACTATGAAATCATGGGCTATTAAAAATTGTAAAAACAAAATAATCATCTGCAAGTCTTATTGTCTATTTTCTGTTAATTTATAATCATTTTAAATTCCATCCATGCATTTGACACCACAAAACTCAATGTTCTATATACCAACCACTTTGTTACATGAGGAATATAAGAACAAACTTGTTTCTTCAACTCATTCAGTTTCTAATAAGCCCAGAATACAAATTTTGTTCCATTAAAAATAATGGAATCTTGTTATCCTACAGCCATTTAAATGCTTTAGAATAGAGCAGTTTGCTTTTTATTCCAGGAGGTGTATACAATAAATCTCATTATGGAAATTACCATATTCAGACTATCTTAATAATGCACATGCTCATATCTCTACCACCTTCAAACAAACAAATAATGGTGGAAATTATTTGACACTGACAATACCCAGGAAATGTTATTGAGAAATAAACTTTTCCCTCTTATTTTAGAGTAAAACAGCATCTTTTCTCATTTAACTACCTAAAATACATCTACATTTTTAACAGTCAAATATATTGAGTAAATGGAAAAAGCCAATGCCTAAAGACATTAATAAATGTCTTATTTCCATGTGTTATTGTGATGTGTGTGTCAACCTAAAAATATCAACACATAAAATCAAACTTCAATATGTTTCATGATTAAAGGTGTAGAGAAATGTACCAGAAGTGCCTATTGTCATTTGATAGGATTAATTACTGCTTATTGCTGTATATTATTATGTTGTCATTTTTTGTCTGTACACTGAGGTAGTAGTTTGAGGAGAGCCCCTTCCAGAAATTATCTAAGTACAGCAAAGACCTCCTGGTTCTCAGCAAAACGTTACTCCTGAGTAGTTTCTGGTTGCTACCTACTTCTTCTCTTTGTAAGATAAAAAGGCATTTAGCTTTTGCATAAACGGCAATAGGTAGATGCAGCTGGAATATAGATAACATCACAAGTCTTTAAAATGGTGCTTCAGTCCTTTGCTGAGTGATTCCAAGGTTAGTTTTCCTTTTCTGTACCTGGACATTAATTATATTTCTGTGTTATGTCCAGGTGAAGTCAAAACAATGCAGAACTAGTACTACCTAGTAGTAGGTGCAAAACAATGCAGAGCAACTGTAGTTCCTACTGAAAGAGTCCTTTTCTGGGTTGACTTTCAGTCCCTGGGGCTCCAGTCGGAATAGGTCTATACATAATCTTATGTGTTCCTCTTAATGTGTTCTTCTCAAATACAACGTGGAGACCAGCTTCTTAGCTTTGCGGCCATGCTCTTGATGTTAGTTCTTGCACCCATGGTTTCAGGCTTCCATTTAAACTGCCATCTGAGATCTCGTCCACACCAAGTTACTTCTATAATTCACTCTTTGCATGGGTACACTGGAGCTGATTCACCATATCTTATCTAGTGTTATCTAATCAAATGAATGCTTTTGATGTAATGAAATAAAATGGAAGGGTTTTGAGATTCAAAGCTCTAATTAAATTTAATGATTAATTTAAAAAAATTAAAAACATATTTTTAGGAACAGCTCTTTCACTTTCATATTTACAAGATTCTTAGATTAAAATTATATCCATGTACATTCGTCCATCATTCCTAATGTCTCTTGAAATCTAGTATTGATACATGAGCAGAAAGTTAATGTGCAAGGTTAGGGCCATTGTTTACTGGTTACTGTTTAATTAATTATACATTCTATTTTATCTCTCTAGGATGCAGTCAATGAACATAATTCTTGAATAGCACAGGTCAATTGGTTTGAATGATTTTTCAAATGGAGAATGAGAGTTTTGATTCTATAGGCTATTTAAAAGAATAGTAGATATATAAGCTTCAAATGCCTATGATTACATCTTAGATTAAGGAATGATTTGGTTGTGAGAGTTAGGAGTTTCTAATCTCATTTTCACAGCTAATTACAGGGTAAGTTAAGAAAATCATATGCAAGAAAGAGCATCTGTCTTCTAAATTCTCTTGATGTAAAATAACAACCCTTACTTGTTTCTTCTGCATCAGAGGTTTTGGAGAGTGTTGTTGATGTAATTCAAGATTTGAAACTGAAGGATAGAAATATGCGGCATGAGAGCTTCCGGAGACTTTCAGAATATGTTCCCAGTGTGTTTAAGACTTGTCAGGATTCCATTATTTTTATATTGAATGTGCACCTACCTCTCTTGAAATCCTGTTCTCCATTTTTTTATTATATGACAATACAGCATAATATTTAGCATGTGATAAACTGCCTGGTCCTTCTCTTTCTGGCTTTGTGGCCTCACATTGCCCACATAATGTCACTAAAACTAGATTTTCTTAAGGAACTAAAAATAAAACTATGTGCTTTGTGAAACTTATATAAAGGCAAACAATGTTAGTATAGATGTTAGGGTCAGAACCTCGATCCTGGGAGTCCTTACAGACTTGGCCAGCCATCCCTAGTCAGCAACTAAAAACAATTAAAAAAATATAGTTACAGAGGGAGAAGATACATTAAATATGGCCACATTGAGAAGAGGAACACATAATAGAGGAGCAGTGACTCCTAAGTCTAGCTTCTGGATTCTGACATGAGATTCAGAATTAAATAGATGATAATAGTTTGCATAATTAAGTCCTGGTTAAGATATGTTGATCTATCATTATTTTAGCTCCACTCTCTCCTGAATTTTAGTCCAAAAAGTTGTCAGTATTGTGTGAAATATCTTTTTGGAGACAAGTTTCTCTGGCTAGCTTCAGTCTTTTCCTTTTCACAGCATGTGATTTCTGTAAAAATTCTAATTTTGTGAGGACCATTGTTTCAATAGTCAGATCATCACATGGAAAGACACACGTTTCTTTCTTTAGAATATCTTCTTTTCTTCTGCCAGAACAGCTTAGAGTAAGCACTAGTGAAGGTTAACTTTTATATTTCCTTATTTTTCACTCAGATAAGGGTTTAAATACCAACATTTTGTTGTTTACTAAATGTTAAAGTATTTCCATGTTTTTGTGATACTGGTTTCTTAGAGTGGTTGCTTTTGTTCCAGCCACAGGTATTTCAGCTAAATTTTAACATATTAGTACACATGAGAGCTCCTCACATGTAGCACTTATCTAGCAGCATTGCTCACTATGTAGATTTCAAAGTATTTCTGTGTTTCTGCCAAAGACACAACAATAAAATCCAACTTCCTAGTTGATTTGAAAGTAAGAAACTGATTATACACAGCTGAGGAGCAGTTGACCCCAGCATATTTCACTTGCAAACAATTCTGGCCATAGAAGAGAAAATGGGGAAAGAACAAGGAAAAAGACAATGGAAAAGCCTTGTGCTGCAGTTGGCAGACTGGCAGTGGTATGGTGAAATGAGATAAATAAAAAGCTCTTGGTGCTTTCTATGTTGCTGGGGTAAAGTCACCAATGCTCACACTTTCTTCACCAATTCACAACTACTTCCTCTGCCTTTCTCCTTTTAGCTCCAAGTTTTAGTTCCCAAACTCTACAGAACCAAATCAGTAATGAATCTGCTGCCTTAACATGTGCAGTCTAGAAATAAAGATATCCATTGGGACTCCCAGATAGAAATGTGTCTTCAGAATATTTTCCAAATAAATTTTCAAATGCAGAATAGGATAAGTTTGTATCAACAAACTCAAAAATATTATTAAAAATTGAATTTTACAGAGGAAAAGAATGAACTTCATACCATTGGGAAGGGGAAATTTGTAATTTCTCTCAAAGAGTGAGAATGTCTTATAAGTTAATTACATTCAAACTGAGTTCAGTTAGTGATAGAAGATACTTTGCTTAACTTAGACAGAAAAAATAAATACAAAATTATTCTGCTAACCAATATACTTGTGAAATCTTTACTGAGTAAGATAGTCTAACCACACACAGAAGAGTAACTAGGCAAATAACAGAACTCTAAATAAGTCTTCAAAGAATTGCTGTTGGGATAAGGGATTGGCAAGGCTGCATTAAAAAGTCAGAGATTACTTTTTTTTCTGGGGGGGTTCTGTTGTCTGTGGTTACACAGTGGTTTCTGGTTTCCTTAGGGTGGAGTTTTCCCTCTATGGCTTTTTGTAGGGCAGGATTTGTGGTCAGGTATTATTTAAATCTGATTATGTTGTGAAATATCTTGTTTACGCCATCTATGTATATTGACAGTTTTGCTGGGTACAGTAGTATAGGTTGGCATCCATGCACATTTAGTATCTGTGTAATGTCTGATCAGGACCTTCTTGCTTTCATTGTTTCCATTGAATAGTCAGGTGTTATTCTGATGGGTCTGCCTTTACAGGTGATTTCACATTTTTCCTTTCCAGCTATTAAATTTTTTTATTTGTTCTGTACATTTAGAGGCTTGATTATTATATGACAAGGAGACATTTTTTGGGTCTAGTCTATTTGATGTCCTGTAGGCTTTCTGTATTTTTATAGACATTTTCTTCTTTAGGTTGGGCAAGTTTTCTTCCATGATTTTGTTGAATATATTTTCTGTACTTTTGAGCTGGTATTTTCCTCCTTCTTCAATTTCAACTATTCTCAGGTTGGGTCTTCTCATGGTGTCTCAAAATTCCTGGACATTTTGTGTTATGACTATTTTCGTTTTAGTGTTTTCTTTAACTGATGTATCTGTTACCACAAGTGAGTCTTTCAAAGATGATAGGAAATATTGATTTTTGGTCATTAATATCCCTTAATATCAATGGACTAAATTCACCTAAGAAAAGCCTCACGATGGATACAAAAACAGAAACTATCCTTCTGCTGCATACCAGAAATGCGCCTCAACTGTAAAGACAGACACAGGCTCCGATTAAAGGGTTGGGAAAATAATTTGCAATCAAAAGTCCCTGAGAAACAAGTGTAGCCATTCTAATATTTAACAAAATAGACTTTAAACTAAAATCAATAAAAAGGGAATAGGAAGGTCACTACTTATTCATCTCAGGAAAAATTCACCAAGATGAAATCTCAATCCTGAATGTTTATGCCCCCAACACAAGGGTACCTACATATGTAAAAGAAACACTTCTAAAGCTTAAACTCCATATCAAACCTGACATACTAATAGAGGGAGATTTTAAGGCCACACTTTTACCCTTGGATAGGTAAACCAGACAGAAACTCAACAGAGAAATAGAGAATCTAGCAGAAGTTATGACTCAAATGGACTTAGTATACCAAATCCTCCACCAAAACAAAATGCATATTTCTCATACCCCATGGAACTTCCTCTAAAATTGACCACATACTAGGTCATAAAGCAAATATTAATAGATACAAAAAATGGGTATAACTGCTTGTACAATTTCACATCACCATGGTCTAAAGTTAGAGTTCAACAACATCAAAAATCACAAAAAGCCTACCAACTCATGGAAAGTAAACATCACTCAACTGAACCACCTCTAGGCCAAGGAATAAATTAAGAAAGAAATCAAAGACTTCCTAGAATTGAACATAATTGAATCCATGGCATACCCAAATTTATGAGATACAATGAAAGCAGTCTTAAGGGGGAAAATCATAGCACTAGATGCCTACATGAAAAATCTGGAGAAATCCCACACAAGAGAATTATCAGCACAGCTGAGAGTCCTAGAACAATTAGAAGCAAACTTACTTAGAAGAAATAGACACCAGGAAATAATCTTAGACCTGAAATCAACACAATTGAAACAAAAAGAACAATACAAAAAAAAATCAATGAATAAAAGAGTTGGTTCTTTGAGAAAGTCAGCAAGATAGATGACCCTTATCCAAACTAACCAAAATGCAGAGAGAGGGTCCAAATCAACAAAATCAGAAATGAAAAGGGACAATAACATAACAACAGACCCCCAGGAAATCCAGAGAATCAGCAGGTCATTTTTTGAAAATCTATACTCCACAAAAAAGGAGAACCTAGAAGAAATGGACAGCTCTGTGGACAGTTGCCATTTTCCAAAATTAGACCAAGATCAGATTAAAGACCTACACGGTCCTATAACACCAAAGGAAATGGTAGATGTCATTAAAAGTATCTCAAATAAAAAAAGCCCAGGCCCAGGTGGTTTCAGTGCAGAGTTCTACCAGACATTCAAAGAAGAGCTAATATTGGGGCTAGAGAGATGGCTCAGCGGTTAAGAGCACTGTCTGCTCTTCCAGAGGACCTGGGTTCGATTCCCAGCACCTACATGGCAGCTCACAACTGTCTGTAGTTTCAGTTCCAGACAAACACCAAGGCAAAAAAAAAAAAATTAAATAAATAAATAAAAGTGTTAAAAAAAGAGTTAATATCAATCACTACTCCTCAAAATGTTCCGTACAGTAGACACTGAAGGAATATTGCCAAACTCTATTTATAAGTACACAATAACCCTGATACCCAAGCCACTCAAAGACACAAAAAAAGAAAGAACTACAGACCAATTTCCCTCAAGAACATTGATGCAAAAGTTCTCAACCAAATTCTGATGAACCGAATCCAACAACACACACACACACACACACACACACAAAAATTATTCACCACGATCAAGTAGGCTTTACCCCAGAAATGCAAGAATGGTTCGACATACGGAAAAAACTGTAAATGTCATCTATTGTATAAACAAATTGAAGGAAAAAGCCATATGATCATTTCCTTAGACGCTGAAAAAGGCTTTGACAAATTTCAACACGCCTTTATGATAAAAGTCTTGGAGAGATTAGGAATACAGGGGAAAATACCTAAATATAATAAAGGCGACTTACAAAAAGCTGATGTCCAACATCAAACTAAATGGAGAAACACTCAAAGCAATCCCACTAAAACCAGAACTAGACAAGGCTGTCCCCTCTCCTCTTATCTATTCTACATAGTTCTCAAAGTTTAAGCTAAAGCAATAAGAGAATGAAAGGAGATTAAAGGAATACAAATGGAAAGAAGAATTCACACTGTCTCTATTTGCAGATGACATGATTGAATACATAAGGGACCCACAAAATTCTACCATGGAATTTCTACAGCTGATAAACACCTTCAGCAATGTAGCAGGAACAAGATTATTCAAAGAAATCAGTAGCCCTCTTATACACTAAAGATAAAATGGCTGAAAAAGTAATAAGGGAAACATCATCTTTTATAATAGCTGCAAATTGTAAGGATTTCTGGCATTCCACGTAGCTGAGCCTACTGGCTCAGGTGGGATGCACCTTGCACAGAGGCACGCCCCTGTGCGTGGCTACATAAACCCTGCCGCACTGAGTACAGAAGCACCTCCCTGAACCAGGGCTAGACCCAGAAGCACCTCCCTGGACCCATGATGCATACCCGTGCACGTCGCTTCCCTTAAAAGCCGCTGCAAGCGTGTGCTCGGTTCTTTTTTCTTCTCTGTCCCCTGACTTCTTTCTTGCTCTGCTGTTTCTCTACCTGCCTGAGACTTTTCTCTTAAATAAACACAATGCGTGGCCTTGTTAATGTATGCTTGCTTTTACGCGCTGAACTAACACAAATAGCATTAAATACCTTGGTGTAACTATAACCAAAGAAGTATCAGATCTGTTTAACAAACATTTTAAATCTCTGAAGAAAGAAATTGAAGAGGATGTAAGAAAATGGAAAGATCTCCCATGTTCCTGGATAGGTAGGATCAACATAGTAAAAATGGCCATCTTACTAAAAAGAATCTACAGATTCAATGCAATTCCCATCAAAATCCCAACACAATTATTTACAGAACTTGAAAGAACAATACTCAGTTTCATTTGGAATAACAGGAAAGCCAGGATTGCCCAAATAGTTTTACTCAGCAAAAGAACCTTGGGAGGCATCACCATCCCTGACTTTAAATAGAGCTACAGTAATAAAAACAGCTTGGTTCTGGCATAAAAACAGATTTGTGGATTAATGGAATCTAATTGAAGACCCCAACATTCACCCATACAGCTATGAACACTAGATTTTTGACCAAGAGTCCAAAAAATATACAATGGAAGAAAGTATCTTCGTCAAATGGTGTTGGCATAACTGGAAGGTAGTGTGTAGAAAAATACAAATAGATCCAAACTTTGAGATACCACCTTAAACCTTGCACAAAACTTAAATCCAAGTATAAAATGACCTCCACATTAACCCAGCTACACTGAACTTAATAGAAAAGAAAGTACAAAATACCTTCCAACGCATTAGCACTGGTGACCACTTTTTAAATATAACACCAGTAGCGCAGATACTAAGAGCAACAATCAATAAATGGGACCTCCTGAAACTGAGAAGCTTCTGTAAGGCCAAAGACACAGTTAATAGGACAAAATGAGAATCCTCAGAACGGAAAAAGATTTTTACCAACCCTACAAGTGACACAGGAATGATCTTTAAAATATATACAGAACTCAAGAAACTAGAGCCCCGAACCCTTAATAACCCAATTAAAAAATGGGGTTCAAAACTGAAAAGGGAATTATCAGAAGAATTACAAATGGCTGAAAGGTAATAGAAAAGTGCTCAACATCTTTAGCCACCAGAGAAATGCAAATCAAAACAACTTTGAGATACCACCTACACCTGTCAGAATGACTAAGATTAAAAACATGGATGGCAGCCTATGCTGGAGAGGATTCAGAGCAAGGGGAACACTCCTCCATTATTGATTGAAGTGTAAACTTGTTCAGCCTCCTTGGAATGCAGTATGGTGGTTTCTCAGAAAACTGGGAATCAATCTACCCAAGGATCCAGCAAAACCACTCTTAGGCATATACCCTAAAGATAAACACTCACACCCCAAAAGCATTAGCTCAATTATGTTTACAGCTGCATTATTCATAATAGCAAGAACCTGCAAACAACCTAGATGTCCCTCAACTGAGGAATGGATTAACAAGTACATCTACACAACGGAATACTACTCAGGAGTAAGAAAAAATGATACACTAAAATTGTCAGGCAAATGGATGGATTTGAAGACTATCCTCCTGAGCGAGGTATCACAAATGCAGGAGAATCAATACTCACCCATTAGTGGACTTTAAACAAAAAGCAAAGCATACCCAAGCTGCAAACCACAATCACTGAACATCTTGGGATCTGAAGCACCTTGGAGTGGCACCTTGGAGCCCATTCCCTCCAGAGGAACACCTGACCAAGTCTTGATGTTGGGATGAGGAAAGTGGATTTGCCTGGGGTGAATGCTAAACTAAGTTACCTTGGGACCTTTGCACCTCCTGCCCTGGCTGGGGAGGAGGAAAGGAGATGAGGAAAAGAGAGAGTGACTGGGAGGGGCATGAGGCAGAAGGGAGTATGATCAAGGGAATACATGGATATAAAAATGAGCCTTTATTCATAAGAAAAATAAATAAAAGTCAGAGATTAGTTTATGCCTTGCATGTTGAGGAAGTATTCCTTACATGGCTTCTTCACTGTGCTAAGCAAAAGTTTTATTCAGTTTCATGTCCTAAAGAATTGCTGAGTGTAACTCTGTAAAGCCAAGAAATATATTCTGAAAACTGACAAATAATTTATTTTAGAATGTGCATTATGTTTTAAGTACTTTATTTGTCATTTCTATGTTTTGTTTATTTACAAGTTAAATAGCACAGCCTTATCATTACAAAAGAAAAAAACAATTATGTGACAGAAAATGAATAGATATATATATATGTATGAATATTTATATGTATGAATATCAGAGGAATTGGAAGGTCGAAGCCAAAATTTGAAAGGTAGCCATGGTAGTTTAAATATAATTGGTCCTCACAAATGTCATTGAGAACAGAAATCTTAAAAGATATGGCTTTGTTGCAGTGGGTATGGCCTTGCTCAAGGAAGTATATCATTGTGGGGTAGGCTGTGAGGTTTTCAATGCACAGGATACCAGCCGGAGTCTTCCTTGACATCCTGTTGACTGCAAATGTAGGACTCCCTGCTAATTCTTACACCATATCTGCCTACACAATGCCATCCTCCCCACTGCCATGATGATAATGGACAGAACCTCTTAAACTGTATGCAAGCCTCATCAATTAAATGTTTATAAGGCTTGAAATATTCATACTATATTCACAGTGCAAAGACCCCTAACTAAGACAGTCACACAGAGAATGACTGCAAAGCATAAGAATATAAAAATCCAATAAACTACATCTCAAACTCTGACCCATTCAAGTTTTTCCAGAGAAATTAAATAAGAGATTTTTTTGAAACAGAATTCTACCTTTGGAATTTTTAACAAAATATAGAACCATAATCCACAAGAAAAAAATGTTAATACTTAACATGTTAAATACTTGATAAAATACTTGATAATAACTTTCCTGGCTTCCATTACACTGTTCATCCACATCATAGAAAAGATCAGCTGACCAAATTCCCAGCCTCTCAGGGTGTGATATTAGGTATATCACAGATTTGTTAATTAAGCAATATTAATTGTGTGCTCATTTATATCTTTGAACAACTTGAACATATTGATTTGGGCTTAGAGCTGGGAATGGAAAACATGACAGGCACTAAAGCACCCATATTGAAGAGATAATTATGTCTTAAGTATTTTAACTTCTCACTAAAAAATTACTGCTATTTAACAAAAAATAGAGTTATCTTTCAAAGAAATAGTTGTTTTGTTTTGTTTTTGGATTTGTACGTTTTGGACCTAAGAACCAAAATAAGTATCTTTGTAGGGTGACCAATAGCATTGATTTTAAGCCCAAAATGTTCAAGGGATCTATAGGATTTTGCTTTCTTTTTTATTATTATTATTAACAAAGAAGTCACTTTCTATCCTTGTATATCCTTATTCAAGGTCCCTTTCCCCTCCCATCACATCAGGTCATTCTATCTTCTCCACAACTCCCCAGCAAGATGTAACTCATTTAACTATAGTGTTTACTTGGTATCATAACACATTTACTTGGGACATTGTCTCTCCAATTATATGGTAACTCAATTTAAAATTCTTGCATATATGTATATATTTTAGGAGACCTCTATAATTGTACATTTTCATATGACAGACCAAAATGAGTTTAATGTTACCTGTCCTTTTAATATTAAAATCCTAGTGCAGAAGATAACACGTCTTTAAACATGGAGAATTTGAGCTGGTCCCTGATTAGACATTTTGCCCATGCTCAATAGAATTCAGGGTGCTGGTAGATCCTATTCATATTCTTTGACTACAAACATAATCATCAATTTTACTAATTAACAAACCCTCCAACCTACAATAGTGACCTGCCTACAAGTTATAGTGGAGTAGTTAGTAGTGGCATAACTGCTATGGGAATAGCCAACTACTTTTGAAACTTGGATGTAAGGAACACTTCATGAGATTGAACCCATTTCTTACATAGATGAAGTGACCAAAAACTTGGAACTAAATAGGAAAGAGGAGGCCCTAGGGAAAAACCTACCATTATTATTATGCTAAGATAAGAAACAAAGCAACAGAATGATTCTCAATGAACTTATTGTATACATAGACCATAATCCTGCTCAACCTTCACTAGAGAAATTTCTACCAACAAACAGTAATTAATACATGAACCCACAACTTGGCAACATATAGAAAGTGAGAGACTTTGAAGTATTAATCTCTAAATGAGATGTCTTTATTATATCATCCCCTCAAACATTGCGGGTCTTTGTGGAAGAGGAGATAGAAATATTATAAAAGCCTGAGGTGGCAGCTGTCCCAAAAGATAGTGTCTTCCATAAACAACTGGGCTGAGGCACAAATGAAGTCAGACTATGGCAGCATAAACAAGATTGGCACAAGATTAAGTCAGACAAAATCCAAGCATGGAGAAGGAGAAGGAGGCACAAAGTCCTACCTTTCTCCCAGAGGCTATTTCAAATAGGGAGAGGGAAAAAATCTTCTTCAATGCAGTGATAACAGGAATATCAACGACACTTCAGGGCAGGCCCCAAGGTCCAGAGTGGTTTGCCTCACAAAACTAATTCCACTAATTGTGCATGCTTTTTAATTTTTATCTTGGTATTTTTGTATGCCTTAGTTTTTCATTTGTTTGTTTTAATTTTTGTTTGGGGGTTATATTGAAAGAGAGAGTGGAAGAGAGAGAAAGAGAAAGAACATATAATTGGGTGACTAGAATGTGGAAAGAATATGGTTGAAAAGGCAAATACAATAAAAAAGTATTATAAAAATATTTAAAACCAATAAATATGGAACATAAATATAGGTCTACTTAATTATTTGAATTGATTTACCTCATATGATTTCAAGTGACAGTTCATTTAAACATTAAATAATCTGTCTAGAATACATCTCACTGGAGTAGTTTAAAGACTTTACTTTAATAACACTAATGATACTTTAAGCCTAAAGTGATAATTAACCAGCAGTGTTGTTAATTTTAAAGTAATTTAAAAATAAATTTATGGAATAAAAATTGAACACAAAATATTTATCTGTGGGGTTCTTATTTAAGAGTATTTCACAGTATTTATTTCAGTAACTATTTAACATAGAAATAAAGTTTAATCATATGTATATATAATCAAGTCATGGAAATAGAAAATAAAACTGGTTTTAACCCTTTTTTGCTAATTTGATAAAGCCAAGAAGGTGAGTAGCAGTGATAGGTGGCAAACATCAGCTAATCTATAGTTTTTCAGCACTCCTGGAAAATGGAAATCTTAATACAGATTCTTTCTTCACTCAGTGATTTGGCTGAAGAAGCAATGCTATAATGGGTCACAAGATATGATGCTGAATTCTATATGTATTTTTCTGTCCAAGCTTGGTTATAATACCAATGAAACATATTAACATATTTTCTTGACTCTCATCTCTGTGATCAATTGTGTGTTAGCATGTACAAACAGTTCCTTTAAATACAATTCTGGGATGTATATATAAAATAATAATGGCCAGAAAACAAATGAGTTATTCACAAAAGTTAATTATATTACTAAATCACAGTGTGAAGGTTAGAAAATTATTAGCTACAAACCACACAGCCAGCAAGTAAGGACAATGAAATTTGTAAATGGAATTCAAGAGCAATGTTCTTAAATTTTAAACATTAGGACTTGCATTAAAAGTGTCTCACACCATTTGTTTTGTTTTGTTTTATTTTTCAAGATAATTTCTCTGTGTAGCCCTGGCTGTCCTAAAACACACTATTCAGACCAGGCTGTCCTTAAATTCACACACACAAAAAAATGTATTTGCCTCTGTCTCCAGAGTATTGAGACTAGAGACATGTACCACCACTATGACCCAAGTTTACAACATAGTACTACACTCATTTAATCTGGTTATTTCTACCTAAATAAAGACTAAAATGTTCAGGTAGGTAACTGTGTAGAGTAAAATTATACACTTAAGAATTCCAGGAAGAGAAAACATGTGAATGGTGTTTTACAAGATAATTTAATATCCATATATTACAAGTATGGGGTAACAAATGTAGAACATAAGAGAAGCTTGTAGGAAAAGGCATGGTAGGGATAGAATGTGTATCAAGAATGATCTGATGATGGCTTGGTGCTCCTAAAGTAGAGAAGGGAAGATGAAGTTTGAGAAATTATATTACACTAGTAACTGGTAGTTCATAAAGGGCTTTTTGTATTCAGATGGGGGTAGAGGTTTTTATTCTAAATGGAAAGACTAGGTAGATGTGTAGCTCAGAATGATCACTCTGTACTAGGACACAGGACTGAGTCATTAATGGAACCACTAAATTAATTTATATCAGAGAAGTCTACCTACAACAAAACTGGCTTGGAAAAAGACAAGAAAATTATTTTATTTTATTTTATTTTTAAAAAAGACTTGACAAATATGTTTTTGCTAAGTAGCAGCTTAAGACCATTCTCAGCTTTCTGGGTCACCATAACTCTTCTGTGATAGGGCTACTAGTAGAGGATAAAGAAAGCCGCATCTTTGAAGATGAGCTATTCAGCTGATGTCCTTACTGCTGTGACAAAATACATGACTACAGCAATGTAAGGACAGTTTCAGAGTGATTTCTATTCATCACTGCGCATAGTGGCTCAATCTGTGGTAGCATGTTACCTAGTCTTACACCAGGAAGCAGAAAAGAGAAAAGACCAAGATCAAGTATAATCTTTACAGATATGCCCCTAATCACCTGCTTTGACTAGCTGGGCCCTACTTCCTAAGGATTACACAGTCCTTCAAAATAATTCCATAAGCTGGAAACAAAGAGTTCAAGTGTGAGCTTCTGATTCACATTCCAGATCCAGACCATAACAAAAGCAAAAGATTTATTATGGAAGGAAATAAATGAAGCATTCTTCACTTTCTGAGCTTGAAAGAAACCATTGCTCGTAAGTTTTTCACCCCCAAGAAAAAAAAATTGAGCGAAACTTTTATTACATATTGTGAGCTACTCAAGCGGAAACATTCGATCTTAGAAGTGATGAATGAAGTCGTTTTTCCTCCCCATCCAAACAATGCTCAGCTAACTGCTGAGTGTTTGCGACTGTTGCTGGTTTTACCAGCTTAGGTTCCTAAAAGCTTTGGTTAGCTTTAAAAAATGAAACTTCAAAGCTTCTGTGCAATGTTTCAGGAGAATCTCTTCTGTATTGATGAGCTGGGTAATTCATGTATAATTGCTGAATGAAAGTTAATGGTTTGAATCTTAACATCACTGGTACTTTCTATTTTGCTGAGGATGTCTTTAGAAGTTGTCAAATAAGATTTGTTGCTTCCTAGACTTCAGTTTCTTCAACATTCATCTCCACTTCTCAGACATTCAAATGTATATGATAAAAAACAATGTGACTGCCTGCCTTAGCTAAGATTTTCATGGCAACAATTCGGAGTAAAATAGTAACTTATTTCCTTAGGATCTACCCTCAATGTTAATGCAGTTAGAAAGTCTGATGTAAACTACTGAAGGACCTGACAAGAACAACCTAAGTTGAATTAAAAGAAAAGGCATAAAAAAAGAAAGCTTCTTGAAAGTATTGTTTTCTCTGAAATAATGCTTACATGATTTTGAAAATATGTCTTCATTGTCTAGATGGATTCAGAGGATATTTAATAAAAAGTATAATTTTTCAGTGTGGCCAAATCTTTACTTAGCAATTATCAGTTCTTAAATAAGAAGAATATAGGCTATACACAGTAACAAGTTCAAACCAATTTTTTTTCTTGTGTCCATATCTGTGTATTCTTCAAATCCTCCTACTACATGTTGTGTGGGTATTATGAAACATGTTGCTCATAGTCTTCTCCTGTCTTGCATTATAGAGGTATGAGAAGCATTGGTTTTCTAGTGCTTTCATAGCATAATAGCAGAAAACACATAGATAACAGGGTATTACTCTTCTCACTCATTCTGGAGGTTAGAAGATCAAAGATTCGGCACAGTCATGTTCTCTTAATAAGATCGAAAGCTATCCTTCTTCTGTTCTTTATTTTGTCGTTGTGTTATTTGGTTTTTGGCTTTATCATTACTACATTTTCCATATTAGCTCTTCGTTCATATATTACCTTTTCTTATATAAAGATACAAGCCATTTGATTATGTTAAATCTTAACCATCTATGGCATCCATTTAACTTTATTTTGTACATCTATAAACAATTAATTTTTAGATATGCCTGAATTATGTGATTTTCTTTTTATTATGAATAAAATCATATTTTTTATTTGTGTATATCCTTGTTCAAGATCCCTTCCTCCTCCGACCCGTTTCAGTCACTCTCTCTTGTTTTAGATGGAGATTGAAAGAGAGAAGCACTGTATAAACAAGCATACAGGATAGTACTTATCTGCTTTGGAAATAGTTGTGTGAGGGTATATCTTTCTTTCAAAATATATTTCTGTTAATATTAGATAATTTTGTACCCAAGTTCTAATTAGGCCCTAAACTGCTTGGATTCTAAGATCAGGAAAATTCAGAGTAGTATGACAATACTCACAGAATCTGTGGTTACCTGCTTATGACCTACAAGAAATGAAGCTATCTACATTCTAATTATTGAGAGATACATATGCCCTAACTTAGGGGATATTGGAAATTAGTGAGTTCTGAGAATTGGAGAGTCAGTGTTCATGAAGAATGTGCCCCTAGTAATTTGGTCACACTCAGTAACTGGGTTACATTATTTTTCTAAAGAGGTGTTATAGGTGTGAGGTAGACCTGGGAGGCGTTAGAAAACAAGGGTGTGAACATGCTCAAAAAATACTACACAAACTTAATCACAAAAATAAAAAAAATAACTTTATTTTATGTGTGTTGTTATGGATGTGTCAGATCCTCTGGAACTAGAGTACAGACCATTGTGAGATAGTATGTGCATGCTAGAAATTAAACCCAAGTTCTCTGGAAGAGCAACCAGCAACCAGTACTCTTAATTACTTTGCTATATCTCGAACCTCCCCACTAACATTTTTTTTTAAAAAAAAATCCTTTTTCTCTCTCTGTTCTTTTTGTTCATAATTTGTTTCATTGTATTTATTTATTTATATTTTCCTTTGTTTCGTCCTTTTGTTCTTCCTTCCTTCCTTTACATCCAGCCTCAGTTTCTTCATTCTCTTTTCCTCACTTTCCCTATCCCATACTGCCCCTTTTGTCCCTACACCCAAACCATTTCTCTTCCATTTTTGTTAAGCAAAAAGCAAGTCTCCCATGAATGTCAACAAAATATAGCATATCAAGTTACAGTAAGAATAAGCACCTCCCCATGTATTAAGGCTGAGCAGGTAAGGCCAGGGTCCCAAAAGCTAGTAAAAGAGTCAGAGATACTATCTGCTCCCACTGCCAGGAGTCCCATAAAAGGACCAAACTACACATTGTAACATATATGCAGGGTGTCTAGGTCAGTCCCATGCAGGCTACCTGGTTGTCAGTTCAGTCTCTGTGAGCCCTTAGGAGCTCATGTTAGTTGATTCTGTGGGTTTTCTTGTGATGTCTTTGACATCTATGTCTATACATTTTTTTTCTTCTATTTACTGCAGGATTCTCCAGGCTTTGTCTAATGTTTGACTGTGGGTCTATATCTACTTCCATCTATTGCTGGATAAAGCTTCTCTGATGATAATTGGGCTAGGCACCTACCTATGGTGGTAGCACCTAACCCTAACCCTAACCCTAACCCTAACCCTAACCCTAACCCTAACCCTAACCTATGGGTACAGCAGAATATAGTTAGGCCCTAATACATTGACCTTTTCCCCTTCAGTTGTGTTTGGTTCTATCCTAGTTCTCTGGCTCTTTCAGCCTATGGGTCTTGGTGTTCTAGGCAGTGTCAATGGTGGGCTTACTTTCCTGACATGGGTTTTGGATTAGACCAGTATTTGGTTGGCAACTCCATCAACCTCTAGGCCATCCTTACCATATCATATTGCATAGGTAAGACAAAAGTTATATGGCTGGTTTGGTTTCCCACTCCCTCTTCTTAACTCTAGCCTGGTCACCGGAGAATACTAGTTTAAGTCATATATTCACTATTAATGAGTCTTAGCTGTGATCAGCCTTGTGGATTCCTGGGAGATTTCTTGTGCCAGGCTTTTACTCTCCCCCTTCACCACCACAGCCTCATCACTCATGTTCTCACCCACACCCATCCCCAGTCTACTCAGGAAAACTCTTCTATTTCCCCTTCCCAGAGAAATCTAGATGTCCTCTTCTTTGCTCTCCTTGTTACCTAGTATGTCTGGGTTCATTGGTTGTAGCATATTCTTTACTTTACAGCTAACATTTACTTATGAGTGAGTACAAATCATGTTTGTCTTTTTGTGTCTGAATTCTCCCACTCAGGATTTTTTTCTAGTTTTATTCATTTACCTTCAAATATCATGATGCCATTGTTTTTAAAAGTTGAATAATATTTTGTGTAAATATACCACATTTTCTTTATTCATTCATCAGTCAAGAGACAACTAGGTTTTTTCCAGGTTCTGGATATTGCAAATAAAGCTGTTATGAATATATTTGAATCAATGTCTTTTTGGGTACATACCCAAAATTGGTATAGCTGGGTCTTATGCTGGAATGAGTCCCAATTTTCTGAGAAACTGCCACATTGATCTCCAAAGTGGCTGTAAAAGTTTGCACTCCCACCAGCAACAGAGGAGTGTCCCTCTTGCTCCATATCTTCTCCAACATGAGCTGTCACTTGGGGGTTTGATATAAGCTATTTAGCTGTGAGATGGAATCTCAGAGTTATTTTAATCTGCATTTCCCAGATGGCTAAGGATGTTGAGCATCTCTTTAAATGTTTCTTGGCCATTTGAGATTCCTTTGTTGAAAATTGTTTGTTTAAATCTATACTCATTTTTTATTGAATTATTTAGTTTTGTGATACCAAATTTCTTGAGTTCTTTATACATTTTGAAAATCAGTTCTTCGGATGTGGGGATGCTGAAGATCTTTCCCCATTATTTACCACTTCTTGGCCTTTTGGCTAAGATCAAGTGTAGTCTGTCATTTTATCTTATTAACCATGTCCTTTGCTTTGAAAAAACTTTTTAGTTTCATGAGGTCCCATTTATTAAGTGTAGATCTTAGTGTCTATGCTATAGGTACTTTTTTCAGGAAGTTGTCTCCTGTGCCAATGTGTTCAAGGCAATTCCTCACTTTCTTTTTTATCAGTTTCAGTGTATCTAGATTCATGTTCAACTCTTTGTTCTTGAGTTTTGTTCAAGATGATAGATATAGATCTATTTGCATTCTTCTATATGATGATATCCACTTATAGTAGAACCATTTGTTGATGGTTCTTTCTTTTTCCCACTGTATAATATTGACTTCTTTGTCAAAAATCAGGTTTCCATAGATGTGTGATTTTATGTCTAGGTCTTTTATTCAACTTCATTGATCCACCTGTCTGTTTCTATGCCAATATCAGTGTTTTTTATTACTAAGCCTCTTTAGTAGAGCTTGAAATCAGGGATAGTAATATGTCTGAAGTTACTTTATTATACAGGACTATTTTTCTATATTAAGTTCAAAGTCTGTAAGAATTGTGTTGGGATTTTAATGGGGGTTGCATTGAATCTGTAGATCAATTTTGGTAAAATGGCCATTTTCACTATGTTAATTCTACCAGTCTATGAGCATGGGAGATCTTCCCATCTTCTAATAGCCTTACCAATTTCTTTCACCAAAGACTTGAAGTTCTTGTCATATGGATATTTCACTTGCTTAGTTATAATTACACTAAGATATTTTATTTCATTACAGGTTACTTTAAAGGGTATTGATTCACTGATTTCTTTTTCAGCCCATTTATCATTTGTGGATAGGCCTGATTTTTTTGAGTTAATCTTATATCCAGCCACTTGACTAAAGGTGTATATCAGTTATAATTTTGGAGAATTTTGGAGGTCACTTCTATACAGTACTATATCATCTGAAAACTAATGATACTTTGGCTTCTTCTTTTCAGATTTTTGATCCCCTTGATTTCCATCAATTGTCATGATGCACTAGCTAGGACTTCAAGGACTATATTGAGTACAATTGTTCATACAGAAAGTATTTACACTTGTATGAAATCTATGCCTTCTGTTACCCACCATGGTTTTCTTATGATTCTTTTTTCTTTTCTGTTGTAGAATGTTTTTCCAGGCCCGTTTGGGCCCAGAGGTTTGTACCCTGGTCCGCAGCGGAGGTTTGGAACCTGGTTTGCGGCGGCTTTATCCCCCAAAGAAATGAGTCAGACACTTATATTACTTCATACTGTTTGGCCCATGTCTTAAGCACATTACTAGCTAGCTCTTTCATCTTAATTCAACCCATTTCCATTAATCTATCTACCACATGGCCCAGCCCGTGGCTTACCTTACTTCTTACACGTCTGTCTTCTTTAGGGGTCAGATGGAGACTGGCTGACTCCACCCTCCTTCTACCTGCTTGTGCTCTGATTCTCCACCCACTTCTAAGGTGCTCTACCTAGGCCAAACCAGTTACTTTATTTACATCACACAGAGAACATTTCCACCACACTTTTCAAAATAATTCTCCATTGTATAGCATAGTGTTGATTGTATTCTATTACTTTACCAGACTGTGAGCTGTATAATGTGTCTTTGATTTGGTGATTAATAATTTATCCCAAGTTTTTAGGAAAGTGTCTGGAATAAATTCATCAATTTGGGAGAGAATAATGGTTGCAATAATTTTCAAATATAGAAATAGAAATTAAGAATTAGCTACAATATTTAAAAGAAGTTGCCTCCTTGAAACTGTTTGGTTATACTTGTGAAATTAAATGGATCACATATTATTGCTACCAACTCAGCTCTAGTACACAAACCATATGTTTAGTTGAATGGCACATATTGTTGAGTTTTTTATACATCCACATTTCATAGTAGAACATATCCTACTTAATATAATATGCTCTATTACATTGCCTGACAGTGTATATTAATTAATAAGTCTGACTTAATAAGATCAGACTCTTCAATTTTTATATAAAAAATTTGTAAATGTTTTAACATAAAATTACCTATAAAGCAATATTGAAATAAGATTATAAGATAAGAAGACAATTATAATTTATTCTCAGAAAAACAAGGCTCTCTTGATGGTTAGTCCAAAGCCTTGTTTGGCTATTTTCATAGACTAATTTATATTACCAATAATACGAATGATATGATCATCCTCATCACTTCTAATGGCAATTTTTTACATCCTCCATGAAATGTGATTAATTTTTATAGAAGATAAGAAATGTTAAGAGTCATAGGGGTTAGGAGGCTAGAAGGCTCAATGATTAAGTACTGCAATGAATCAGAGCTTAGTTCCCAGAAAACCTCTTGGAACCACCTTTAATCAGGTCCAGGATATCTGAAACCTTCTTCTAGATGCCATACATACCAGTACTGACATATGTATACCCCCCTCACACATACATACATACACACACAAAGCAAATTATAAAAAAATAAAATTATTATTAAAGAAAAAAGTCATACAGTAAAAAATATATGTGAGCATAGTAATATACTGTAATATTTAACTATCACATATATCTGTGTCAAAATGAATTTTGTTTTTTATTTTTCAATAATTAATTCATGAAACAATATTATTCATTGATTATAATTCTACAGTATTTGAATACACTTTTTCCTGTGTTCGAAGTCATTTAACAAAATGAAAAAAGCCTGCTGTGATGTGATTATGTGAATTTTTCAAAATGATTTGAATGAATCTAACTATTAGACTAAAGAAAAATGGGAACAGTCTGCAGGTGAATTGGCAGAGGTTTTATTGAAAACACAACACTGCAGTCACAAACAAGTGTGTATGCTACATGAGGCACATATACAAACAGCTAGACATTAAGTATTGAATGATGTAACACACCAGATGAGCAAATAACTGTGACGCTCAAGGCCTTTGTCAGTTTTAGATATTTCCTCCACAATGTTTCATGGCCATAAATAAAATTTCTAAGCTACACGCATTGCCATTATAGAACCTTCATCCAGCAGCTGATGGAGGCAGATGCAGAGATCCATAACTAAACACCGGACCAACCTACTGGTCCAGATGAAGAGACGGAGGAGAGATTGCATGAGTGGATGGATCAGAATTACACGGGTAAACCCATGGAGTAGGCAGTCCCGTGCTGTTGAAAGCTTGCAGCCTTTGAAATTACAACTAATGAACCTTCATGCAACGGAGTTGGCCCCCTGAATGTAGTTGACAATCAGAAGGCATCAGCAGTTCTGGAGCCTCTTGAACTCAGTGCAGAATCTATCCTGGGTCCACGATTTGTCTTCTCAGAGGCCATACCTAGTGGGACAACACCTTTCTCAGCTTTGATACTTGGGTGAGTGACTCAGCCCTACCTTAACTGGATATGCCAGACTGAATTGATTTCCTTGGGATTCCTTGCCTTCTCTAGGAGTGAAACAAAGAGGTGTGGAGGTGGAACTTGGGCGAAGGGGCAGGAGGGATCACAGTAGGGGGTATGAGAGGAAAATTTAAACATAAAGAAAATGATAAAACTTTGAAAAATGAAACTAGAAAATCAACACGTAAAAAATTTCTAAGTTACTCATAAATTTAAGTATTTGAAAACTTTGGATAAGACATATGCCATATAACTAGAAAGGATCTGGAGCTAAGTTTTGCTCTTTCTTTGGTTTATATGATTGAGAATCTAAGACTAACACTATGAATTTCCCCTCTAGATAAACTTTCTCCTCATAGCTGACTATATTGCTCAGTGAATTAAACAACTGAAACAAAGTGGACTGCTATGCTAGCAAAAGCAGCAAGTAATAGAGGTAGTTTCTAAGGGATACAGCAAGATGTTGAACGTGAACACTTCAAACCATCAGTTACATAATTACATAACACAACTTAAAGGTAAATGGGTGAATCACTTTAATCTAGTGACACCAAATCTCGGGGTCCCAAAGTAAACTCAAATTGATATTTTTCTCATTGATTCAAATAAATGCACAGACAACTTATAGACCTCCAACAGCAAAAGGACTGCATGAGTTCCCTGACTAGTTAGTCTATTGTTGTAAAGAAGATGCCTCATCTTTGATATGGATACATCTTCACTATCTGATTTCTGCTTGTGTGATACATGATTATGTCATACAAAATCAGCTCATTCTCAATAACACTTTACAATTCTAAAAGAAAATATTTTAAGAATATTGGTCCCTCTAAACACAATAAAACAAAAGTCAAAATAATCTTATACAAAGAGAACAAAGAGGGACTCATTGTATTAGTTAATGCACTTAAAACAAAATATCACAACCAAACAGCATGGCATTGTCATTTAAAGCACTCATGAAAGTACTAGGAGATCCTCAGTCAGTCAGTGTCTCAGTAACCTTGAGAAACTATGTTCATACCTGAAGCACCTATGTGAAAAATGGGCATAGTAGAACATGCTTATATCACTAATGTTGAGAAGATGAAAACAAAAGTATCCCTAAAGCAAGCTAATCAGAAATTTTTGCCAAAATAAATACAGTTTTGTGAGTTTTACCCTCACAAAGAAATAATATGGAAAGCAGAAGAGGCAAGCATCTAACCTTAGCCTATGACCACCATACAACTACACACACCCACACATGTATGTACATCTAAATGACAGTTACATACAAACAGACATATAGACATAATACTTGGTCCCAAGTTGGTGTTACAGCTTGGAGAGGTTAGAGAACCTTTGAAATCTGAGGTCTTACTGAAAAATTATGTCCCTAGGATGGACATTGGAAGCTTAAAGCACTTTCCCACTTGCTGTTCTCTCTCTCTCTCTCTCTCTCTCTCTCTCTCTCTCTCTCTCTCTATATATATATATATATATATATATATATATATATATATGTGTGTGTGTGTGTGTGTGTATATGTATATATATGTATACCTATATATAATCTTCATGATGAGCACATACTCTCCTGGGTAAAAGTATATTATTAATTTCCACACATATCATGTATTTATTATTAGGAGATATGAATGACAAATTGCATAAAGATGCTAATACAGCACCATGTGTAAAGAGAGTTAGCTTTCTGTTCCTGAGGAAAAGTACCTCAGCTACTTACTCAACTTAGAAGAAAGAAAGTTATTTTGCCTAGTGTTTCTCAGGTTCCAGTTTATGGTCATTTGATTCCATTGCCTTGGGCTTGTATTAGAGCAGAACATAATGAAAAGGAACACTATGTATCAATTCCAATCACCAGCTTAGTAGATGTATAAGATAACTCTGCCAATAACCAACCAAGGATGGCGGAGAAGATTAAGAAAACCCTGCTCCTTTCCTGAAGAGATAGTAGAGGCTGATTGATTCTGGGAATTTGGGACACATTATCATTAGCTGAGTAACCAATGGTGAACCCACTAGAGTCTAATGGAAAAGTCCAAACACACAATCACAGGGATGACCCTGGCTAAATCTACTGGAGTCTCAAAATGATAAAAAAAAAAAACTTAAAAACATATAAAATGGATTTGTATAAAGAGGAATGGGCACATAAGGGTAGAAAAAAAGGGGGGGACAAATGTAATAAAAAGAAATACATATGAAAATATCAAAGATTAAATATTAAAAATAAAAATTACAACAATAAAATTAAGGATAAATATTTTAAGAACAGCATGCTAGAATTCAGTTTTTGGACCTTAGCCTAACATTTCAGACAGGGAAGTTGTGGTTAAAAGAAGCCTAATATGAGTTATAAAATATTTAACATGGCACATGCCTGTCACCATATCATGGGCTAGAGTCCTAGACTAACCAAAAGGGGAAAATGGAGGAAGCCAGATGAGATGCAGCATTAGTGAATGCTGTGAACTGACTGTTGGACCCATTGTGACTGTGGAGCCAATGAACTACTTCATGGGCTTTCCATCTTCTCTACTCAGCAATCATGACAAATACCCTCAAACCAGAAGCCAAAATTAGCCCTCTCGTCCATCATTAAGATGGTTTTGCAGGTATGTTGTCCCAGCAATAGGAAAGTTGCTAACACATCAATGCTAAAGTCATTAAAGTTAACACTATATAACCAATCAGTTTGCTATTTGATTGAATTTGCTGCACACCTCCCTATATTTGCTGGGGAAAAAATTAGTTTTTCTCACCATCCATAATCTTGATCTGCCAATAGTCATGATCTACATTATAATTAGAGTCAAACCTGAAGTGATTAGGGTAATAATGAAATTGGCACAGAAACTGTGGAGCTTATTCAAAGTATATTAATTAGCAAACACATTTAAGTCTTTTATATTAAGAAAAATAGACTCTTTCCTAATTCATATTCATTATAATAGAAACACTTTTAAGTAGGTACTGCCAGTAGGATTAATAACAGGTGTTTGGTCTAATCAATTTTATATATTTTTATTATATACAAATTTATTATGAAATTCTATTGATCAGCTAATGGTTTGTCTTTAAATTATTCAATATGTAAATAATTCAGAACAATTTAGAAGGTGATTTAAATACAGAGAGCCTTCACTAAGAGATATTTTCCCAAATGTTCTTGCTTGAGTTCTCTTCAATAACATTTATCTTTCTCCTACTCCAGAATCCCTAATACATCTTCACTGATTTGGTTATCATAATCTTTAAAACACTGCAAAATATTAAAAGTTCTTTATGCAACCTCCTGTAAAATTCAATAAAAATGGCCAATAGCATCTCATAATTAAATGGTCATTTTATTTTTCTCTTCCATTTAATCCAGTATCTTATTCTATTATAGTGTTTGACACTTTTAAAGGAATACCCTCTAACATGAATAAAATGTCACGTCTAGTTTTCAGCAAAAGGATAGGAGACAATTATATATCTGAAAGGATCATAGAAAAGCAAAAGTAACAATTAATGTGCATTTGAATGTATTTGTTATAATGGATGTTCATTATATTGTGAGCAGCACAAAAATTAAAAAAGAATACTTGAGGTCTTGACATCATTTTATGCTTAGTTCTTGTACTTACATTCTAAATTATAAATTACTTATTTACTAACCACTTATTATACAGTAAGGATGATGTTAAGAACTGTTTATTTTTCTCTTAAAGTAGTTCTTAAGCTGTTTGAAATAATTGTGCTCACCTGATGGCTGGGCTAAGATTTCATGATTTACAGCACATAATTTCTTAATTTAAAACATCGCTGAATCAGCGCTGCACAATCCACAGTGGCTAGCATCCTAAGCTAACCTTTCCATTTATCTCATGCATATACCTCAGCTTCCTTTGTCTACATTAGGTTCTCTAATATACTTCCTATGTACTTCATAATAGAGACTTTCAAATTTGTCCAACAGCTAATATACTAGCTAGAGAAAATGAAAAGCCTCTCCTTCAGAGGTAAGGCAAGAATTCTTAGTTGTATATTTCTGTTAACACAGAATCTGGAGGTAGAAGTTAGAGCAAGTGGGTGAGAGAAAGAAAATTGGATAAGTTAAAAAGTTTATGGGCTCAGATGATACAGTCTTATACATAGATTTGTTATTCAGTGTACATACAAAATGCCAGTGTGTGTGTGTGTGTGTGTGTGTGTGTGTGTGTGTGTGTGTACTATTATCAAAAACATGCCCAGATTTCAGGTTTTTCTTAACATTTCAAATAATCTAATCAAAAAATTCCCTCGTGTGTCCAGATATAGTCACAGTGACAGCCAAGATTAAAGACAGTAAAACATAAAAACCACCAAATACTTTTAGTACTAAAAGACAACATTAGCAAATATTCACGATATAAAACAAATTCATTTATTTTCTATGAAATTACAGCAAACTCCCAAAAAGAAAATTGAAAATAATAATTCTATTAGAATTAACATAACCACTATAATGAAGATAACCCAAACATCAAACAATAAAGAATTCATTTTTTGAAAAGCATTTAAAAGTATAGCAGAGTAGAAAAATACCTCGTGTTTATTGATTAAAACAATTGATAAGCATGAAAATGTTTCTATGACCTGAGGCAATCTAGTTCTCTCCTACTTAGAAATCAGTGTTATTGTTTATAGAGGCAAACAAACAAACAAGTATTAAAATTTATTTGGAAATAATAAAAGATCCCAAAGGACCAAATAATCTTGAACAAAAAGTAATAAAACTGGAAGAAGCAGACCACTTGAGTTCAAAATAGACCACAAGGCAATAGAGCAACAGGAAGAGAACATAAAGCCCAAAGTATGTATGTCTATGTAATTATAGGTTCATAGTTAATTAACTTTCTAGAATGACTTATAAGTTTTAGCTGTTCCAAGATTATACAACTGATAAACTCTTCACTTAACAGTCATAAGTTCAGCTACTTCATAATTTACAATAAAGTCTTCAGCATATGATTGTAAGACCACTTAATATCTGCAGTGGGAAGGAATTGGAGCTTTACACCTACCTCAGAATATGAAAGAATCAATTCAAAATTGGTTCAAAGCATAAACTGAAGACCTGAAAGTATAAGTTATAGAAAAAATATATGTAGAAGACTCTATCAAAATATGCATACTGTTGGTAATGATGTAAGTTAGTAGAGCCTTGTGGACGTGGTAGGAAGGTACTTCAAACAATGAAAACTGGAATTTCAGTGAGATCCAGTGTAATAAATTCCAGATAAAATGACATTAGTATGTTGAAAATACTTGTATGCTTACTAAACATTAACTGAAGTTGACAGAAATAGGAAATTAACCTTTTTTTCCATTGGTAGGTTGATTGATTTTAATTTTTAGATTTTAAAATGTTAATTGTGTGTGTGTGTGTCCATCCACTTGGGAGGACTGATGCATATTACTGTGCCTGAATTTTATGTGTCATTTGCGGGATTTAAACTTAGGTTTTTATGTTTTCATGAGAAGTGCTTTGCCCTTTAAATTCCTACCACAGCATAATGTTTTTAAAAAATTTGCTTACAGATCATTAGCTTTCCCTATGCCACTTTATAAATACTACTTTGCTTGGCATGCCGTCGTCTACTTTCTGATGTCCCACCTTCTAGCTCTCCATCCCTGATTAAACCATTGTACCAACACTGCCTCCCCTTCAATTTTAAGACTTCACCTGTTCTCTGACTGCGCCCACCTTACTGCCTTTTTCTTTTCTCCTGGGTCTCTTGATGAATGGATTTCTTACTGTGGTATATGGTACATTTTGGAATAGATCCATCTACAAAACTTAACGCAATCCTCTTGCTTTTGGAAGCATGAGTGAACCTTGAAGGTTGTGGTGAAAACATTGAGCCACAGAGAGAAAACTAAAGCTTCTTCTCCCTTATATATAAAGGCCAGTGAAGTAGAACTCTGTAGAGTGGTTGCAGAGAGAGAGAAAGAACAAGCTACTTTGAAAGAACACAAGTTTTACTAGCTTCTGTCCTCTTGCAAATATGTGACTACAGCTGATACTGAAATATGGTATTATTTTAGAAGACTTAAAACAAGATCTTAAGTATATTTATTGCAAACATATAGAGTGTTTGAAACAATATGAAAATTGCTTTAATTGCACATTGTATAATTTATTCACCCATCAAAATATTGCAATGTGCCCCATAGCATACATTTATTATTTGTAAATTAAAAATAAAAGTAAAAAGCTAATCATAAATAAAATTTAGTGATCAATATTGTGTTTTATAAAATGTTATGATAATGAAATAGTCTAATAATCTATAGTTAAATAAAAATAAATTCCTATGCATATGGGAGGACCCCAAAAGCCTTACCCCTAGCAAGAAAATATAGATAATTGATGGCTGCTTGAGGGAGGGAGAGTTGGTCTTCTTCAGGGATGTGACCCTTGGTAGGCTGCCATGCTCCAATGGATGGCCCCAAGCACATATGGCAGTACTAATTAGATTTGCTAAAATGCAAAATGGGAGAACATGAAGTTGAGAAGAAGAATATGGTAGCTGGTTATGGGGAAAGTAGATATGGTATGAAGGTGATGTTACCAAAATCTGTTGTATAACATGCAAAATCTGTTGTATAACATGCATGAAATTCTCAAAGAATGAACAAAAATATACTTCAGGCTGGCCTCAAACTTTTTTTTCTTTTTCTTTTTATATTTTGTATTTATCAAGAAAAACAGTAAATTGAATTTTAAATGCTGATAAGTTAACAATAACTATAAAGAAAATAAAAATCATAAGCATGACTTATCAAGAGTGATAATGCAAATAATTTGCTACACATAAAACTACTTTCTGTTCAGCTTTCCCTCTGAATTTTTTTTTTCTATCCCTGTATATCCCCATTCAAGGTCCCTTCCCCCTCCCGCCACATCAGGTCATTTTTTCTTCTCCACAACTCCCCATCCCCTCCCTGGGCAGGTTGCAGACAGTCTCATGGTCCCAGTGAGCCAATAATGCTTAGTTCAGTCTCCACTCCTGGCAAATCCTGTTTTGTCCCCCCTCCCTCAAGAGTGAATCAGGTGTTCCTATAGGTGGAGTGGGATCCTAAGGGTCAGTCCAAGGTGTTTCTGATCCCAAGCTGTTTAGTGGTTGTGGTTTGCAGCTTGGGAATGCTTGGCTTTTTTCTTGTTAGTTTGTTTAGAAACCACTAATGAGTGAGTACATCCCCTGGTTATCTTTCTGAGTTTGCGATATCTCGCTCAGGCTCAGGAGGATATTCTCCAAATCTATCCATTTGCCTGCAAATTTTAGGATATCATCTTTTTTTACTGCTGAGTAGTATTCCATTGTGTTGATGTACCACAGTTTGTTAATCCATTCTACAGTTGAGGGACATCTAGGTTGTTTCCAGGTTCTTGCTATTACAAATAATGCTGCTATGAACATAGTTGGGCTAATACCTTTGGAGTGTGACTGTGCATCATTAGGGTATACATCCAGAAGTGGTAGAGCTGAGTCCTTGGGGAGATTGATTCTCAATTTTCTGAGAAACAGCCATATTGCTATCCAAAGTGGCTGAACAAGCTTACACTCCCACCAACAATGAAGTAGTGCTCCCCTTGATCCGCATCCTCTCCAACATAGGCTGTCATCTGTGCCTTTTATCTTAGCCAATCTAACAGGCATTAGGTGGTATCTTAAAGTTGTTTTGATTTGCATTTCTCTGATGGCAAAAGATGATGAGCACTTTTTCAGGTGGTTTTCAGACATTTGTAATTCCTCTGCTGAGAATTCCCTTTTTAGATCTGAACCCCATTTTTTGATTGGGTTATTCAAGGTTTTGAGCTTTAGATTCTTGAGCTCTTTATATATCTTAGAGATCAGTCCTCTGTTACTTGTAGGGTTGGTGAAAATCTTTTCTCATTCTGTAGGCTGGCGTTTTGTCCTATTGACAGTGTCCTTGGCTTTGCAGAAGCTTCCCAGCTCCAGGAGATCCCACTTATCGATTGTTGGTCTTAGTGTCTGTGCCACTGGTGTTATATTTAGGAAGTGGTCGCCTGTGCCAATTCATAGAAGTGTATTTCCCACTTTATTTTCTATCAAGTTCAAAGTGGCTGGGTTTATGTTGAGGTCTTTGATCCACTTGGATTTGAGTTTTGTACAGGGTGACAGGCTCAAATCTATTTGCATTTTTCTACATACTTCCATCCAGCTATGCCAACACCATTTGTTAAATATACTATCTTTTTTCTATTGAATGTTTTGGGCCTCTTTGTCAAAGAACAGGTGTTTATAGGTTTTTGGGTTAATGTCTGGATCCTCAATTCTATTCCACTGGTCCACAAGACTGTTTTTATGTCAGTACCTGGCTGTTTTTATTACTGTAGCTCTATAGTATAACTTGACGTCGGGGATGGTGATAACTCCTGAGGTTCTTGTGTTGAGTAAAATTGTTTTGGCAATCCTGGCTTTCCTGTTATTCCAAATAAAATTGTGTATTTTTCTTTCAAGGCCCAAGAAATATTGTGTTGGGATTTTGATGGGCAGTGCATTGAATCTGTAGATTGCCTTTGGTAGAATTGCCATTTTTACTATGTTGATCCTACCAATCCAGGAACATGGGAGAGTTTTCAATTTTCTGATATCCTCTTCAATTTCTTTCTTCAGTGATTTAAAATTTTTGTCAAATAGGTCTGTTACTTCTTTGGTTATAGTTACTCCAAGGTACTTAATACTATTTGCAGCTATTATAAAGGGTAATGTTTCCCTTATTTCTTTTTCAGCTCTTCTATCTTTAGTGTATAGAAGGGCTACTGATTTCTTTGAGTTAATCTTGGATCCTGCTACATTGCGGAAGGTGTTTATCAACTGTAGCAGTTCCTTGGAAGAATTTTGTGGGTCACTTATGTATACAATCATATCATCTGCAAATAGAGATAGCTTCACTTCTTCTCTTCCGATTTGTATCTCCTTAATCTCTTTTCGTTCCCTTATTGCTTTAGCTAAAACTTCAAAAATTATATTGAATAGATAAGGGGAGAGAGGACATCCTTGTCTAGTTCCTGATTTTAGTGAGATTGCTTTGAGTTTTTCTCCATTAAGTTTGATACTGGCTGTTGGCTTCTTGTACATTGCCTTTATTATATTTAGGTATTCTCCCTGTATTCCTTATCTCTCCAGGACTTTAATAATTAAGGTGTGTTGGATTTTATCAAAGGCTTTTTCAGCATCTAAGGATATGATCATGTGGTTTTGTTCCTTTAGTTTGTTTATATGATGGATAACATTTACAGTTTTTCATATATTAAAGCAGCCGTGCATTTCTGGGATGAAGCCTACTTGGTCGTGTTGGATGATATCTTTTATACATTGTTGTATACAGTTTGCCAATATTTTGTTGAAAATTTTCACATCAATATTCATGAGGGAAATTGGTCTGTAATTCTCCTGCTTTGTTGTGTCCTTGAGTGGCTTAGGAATTAGGGTAATTGTGGCCTCATAAAAGGAATTTGGCAATATTCTTTCAGTTTCTACTGTGTGAAATACTTTGAGGAGTAACGGTAGTAATTCTTCTTTGAATGTCTGGTAGAATTCAGCACTGAAACCCTCTGGACCAGGGCTTTTATTTTTGGGGAGGTTTTTAATGACAGCTTCAATTTCCTTAAGGGTTATAGGCTTGTTTATGTAATTAATCTGATCTTCATTTAATTTTGGTAGGTGGTACCTGTCCAGGAAGCTTTCCATTTTTTCTAGATTTTCCATTTTTGTGGGATACAGATTTTCAAAACATGATCTGATAATTTTCTGTATTTCCTGGGGGTCTGTTGTTATGTCCCCCTTTTCATTTCTGATTTTGTTGATTTGAACACTCTCTCTCTGTTTTTTGATTAGTTAGGCTAAGGGCTTATTTATCTTGTTAACTTTCTCAAAGAACCAACTCTTAGATTCATTGATTCTTTGTATTGTTCTTTTTGTTTCAATTGCATTGATTTCAGCTCTAAGTTTGATTATTTCCTGCCATCTACTCCTTCTAGGTGAGTTTGCTTCTAATTGTTCTAAGGATTTCAGCTGGGCTGTTAGGTCTCTAGTGTGGGATTTATCTAGGTTTTTCATATAGGCATCTAGCGCTATGAATTTTCCTCTTAAGACTGCTTTCATTGTGTCCCGCAAGTTTGGATACGTTGTAGATTCACTTTTATTAAATTCTAGGATAACTTTGATGTCTTTCTTAATTTCTTCCTTAACCCAGATATGGTTCAGGTGAGTGATGTTTAGTTTCCATGAGTTGGTAGGCTTTCTTTGGGTTTTGATGTTGTTGAACTCTAACTTTAGGCCCTGGTGATCTGATATGTTACAAGGGATTATTTCCAGTTTTTTGTATCTGTTGATATTTGCTTTATGACCAATTATGTGTTCAGTTCTGGAGAAAGCTCCATGAGGAGCTGAGAAATATGTATATTCCTTTGCGTTTGTGTGGAAGCTTCTGTAGATATCTATTAAATCCATTTGCATCATAACCTCTTTTATACTCCTTATTTCTCTGTTGAGTCTCTGTCTGGTTGATCTGTCCAGGGTTGAAAGTGGAGTATTAAAATCTCCCACTATTAGGGTATAAGAATTGATGTGAGATTAGAGCTTTAGCATTTCTTTTACATAGGTAGGTGCCCTTATATTAGGGGCATAAATATTCAAGATTGAAATCTCCCCTTGAACAATTTTTCCTGTGATGAATAAGTAATGACCATCTTGGTCCCTTTTAATTGCTTATAGCTTATAGTCTACTTTGTTAGATATTAGGATTGCAACTCCCACTTGTTTCTTAGGACAATTTGGCTGGAAAATCTTTTCCCAACCCTTTATTCTAAGCCTGTGTCTGTCCTTGCTTTTGAGGTGTGTTTCTTGTATGCAACAGAAGGATGGCTTCTGTTGTTGTATCCATCTTGTTAGTGTGTGGCGTTTTTTAGGAGAGTTGAGTCCATTGATAGTAAGGGAAATTAGTGACCATTGATTGATATTTCCTGCCATTTTTAGTGGTAACTTGTTTGTATTTCCTTTCTCTGGAGTATTCTTCTGTGGAATTAATGATTGTTTGTGACTTTGTGGGTATATCTGGGGTCCTTGTGTTGGAGTTTTCCCTCTAATACTCTCTGTAGTGCTGGATTGATAGATAGATATTCTTTCAGTCTGACTTTGTCCTGAAATACCTTGTTTACTCCATCTATGGTAATTGATAATTTTGCAGGGTATAGTATTCTAGTTTGGTAGCCATGCTGTTTTAGCATCTGTATAACTTCTGACCAAGCCCTTCTAGCTTTCATCATTTCCATTGAATAGTCAGGCGTTATTCTGATGGGTCTGCCTTTATATGTAAGTTGGCCCTTTTCTTTTGCAGCTCTTAAGATTCTTTTCTTTGTTCTGTATGTTTTGTGGCTTGATTGTAATGTGGCATGCTGACTTTTTGGGGGTCATATCTATTTGGTCTTCTGTAAGCTTCTTGTATCTTTATAGGCATTTCCTTCTTCAGGTTAGGGAAGTTTTCTTCTATGATTTTATTGAAAACATTATCTGTGCCTTTGAGCTGGTATTCTTCTCCTTCTTCTATTCGTATTATTCTCAAATTAGGGCTTTTCATGGTGTCCCAAATTTCTTGAACATTTTGAGTTATGGCTTTTTTAGTTTTACTATTTTCTTTGACTGATATATCTATTTGAGCTACTAAGTCTTCCACTTCAGAGATTCTCTCTTCCATCTCTTGAACTCTGTTTGTTATGCTTGTATCTGTGGTTCCAGCTTTTTTCTTCAGATTTTCTGTTTCCATCTTTGCCTCATTTTGTGCCTTTTTTATTGCTTCTATTTCAGTTTTTAATTCCTGGCATGTTTCTTTCATAGATTTGTTCATCTCTTCCAATTTTTTGTTTGTATTTTCTTCTATTTCTTTAAGGCTATTTTTCATATCTTCTCTGAAAGCTTCTATGATCATCAAAAAGGAATTTTTGGTGATGCTTCCTTCTGTTTCCTCTTCATTGCTCAGTTCAGGTCTTATATTTGTAGGGTCGCCACTTTCTTCTGGAGCTACCTCTATGTTCTTTATATTATTATATAAGTTTTTGCACTGGCATTTCCCCATGGCTTTAGTGGTTCACGATTAGGTGGCTCGTGGTCAGTTGTGGAACTCAGGCTTGTGTGCCTCCTGTGACCTCTGACAAAAAGGTCTGCTCAATCACTACTTCTGCACTGTGCAGGGGACTGAATTTCAAGTCTTCAACCTTTCTCTGTTTGACCAATTGGAGGCAAGGTGTCGGCCATGCAAACTTCCTCAGCAGCAGCTTCAGGGACCATGACAGGCAGAGTTTATCTGGGCCTGCTCCAGAGTGGGCTGGGACAAGCTCTGCAGACAGCACCCTGTCCCAGAACCAGAACCGGAACTGACAGGATCTCAAATGTCCCCTCCCTGGCTGGGATACAGGCACTAAGGCCTGCTGACCCCTCCTCACCTCTGGTTGGGGTCTGAGTCTGTCCTTCAGGCTCTGCAGTCCCTATCTGGTAGCTCAGTTGGAGGTGGGTAGACTTGGAATTCCCTCAGCAGCAGCTTCGGGGACCATTGCAGGCAGAGTTTATCTCCTGTTAAGAATTCTTATTGTTAGTGTTATTTATATGCATTCTGAGGAATCTACTCCAAATTTTAAGTCTAGAAACCTTGTGGATGAAACTAGATATTATTTCGGGAGTCCAATAAGCAATTTACTTTACCCAAATCCATGTATGTTGTTTGTGTGCATCTTCCCCACCCCCTTTTCAGCCTACATCATGAGTGCAAAGATTTATGTGAGATGCAGGTTGATTTCAAGTGAGGCAGGTAACAAAAGCTCTAGCCATTCCTTTGAATTTTCATCCTTTTAAATCTACTTCATAAGACTTATCCAACACAAAATGATATGCCTACATCTCTGTGCTATCTCCCATAAAGAATGATACAAAATATTTTAACAAATTCAATTTAAAATCCTAGTCTGACTGAAGAACTAACTAATAATTTCTGAATATGAGATAAAAAGGTAGGAAACAATAGAGATGAAGGAGTAATTCCCAGAGGAACTTGTGTTTCTCAGCCATAACATTATAGACCTAGGCATGAAGGATCTAATTAACATGTGATGCACTGACTTTCTGAAAAGCTACTTCAGGAGGAAATGCATTCTCAGAGTCCGTGTGCTTGGTACAGCAGAGGATGGAGCACGTATGAAAGTCTTTAAGCTGCCACTGATTTTCTATCTCAGCACTAATTGCTTTGGATGAAGCTGTCTCATACTCAGCTTTACTGTCTTGTAGAACCTCCCTTATCACTTAGTCTGGAATTTGCTTTAGGACTTCCACCAGGATAATCAAAGGTAATATAATATTTGTTCAAATGCATTTCTTCATTGTCTTGATTCATCTCCACAGGTCTGTTAGGAAGAAGGGAAATAACAGAAAAACTTCTCTATTTAAAATGTCAAAGACAATCAGAGCTGTATTTGAAGGCCTTGATCTTCTCCACTTCTCATCCTAGTGATTTCTTGACATTGGCATAAGTCACAGGCGATGCATATAGAATAGATCCATAACACTGTCGTGAGTCAGACTTAAATCACCAGAACTTTACCCTTGACACCCCATTATCAGCACAAGGTGGATGAGCAGAAAAGGAGGAAGAAGAGGAAAGGACCATAGTTTGTATGCATGTATAAATTTCTAAATTAAAATAATGAACTATTAATTGCATAGATTTGAACATATGGTCAGCTCAATTATAAAACATCTAATTTGTCAGACAGTAAAGAGAAATAATGATGGAGCAATTATCCCTCTGAACTTATTTCTTAATTATCCAGGCGAGACTGCTAATGATGTCCGTTTCCTCAGTTCTACTGGCAGAGCAATAATTAAAGGTCAGGAGGGAACATTTGTCCCAAGGAGATATAAAGTCAAATGGTAGGCTCAGAATATAAACCTGGAGTCTAATATGAGTACAAGTTCATGGTGCAGAACCAGCAGTCTAGAGATTTTATAGCCTTTGTGTTAATCACAGAATTTATTCTATTTCATAACTCTAAACCCCATTAACTGATGGTGATTGGTAGTCTCATAACCTGGATACTGAATTCAAAACTGAGAATGGACCAAACAAAATCAGCTGAGTCCTTATTACCAAAGTAAACAAACAAAAACACCCAGAGTGTATTGGGTTAATGTTGTAAATATTTATAACTTAATTTTCAACCCTCTCTTATCTCTTGAGTACAAAACCTATCAATACCAATATGTTAATAAGAAGGGCACAAAAACATTACCATAAGACATCTTGAAAGAACATGATCTGTTCCTTACACATTCTGGCCAGCATCAAGATTCTGTAATAACAGATAAGTGTCAGTACTGAAAGTTTGATCCTGAAGAAACATGTCCCAAAGACCCTCTGCCTCTGTAGGTGTAACAGTTCCTTGGCTGCAACTCTGGACTGTACATGTGAAGTAGAAGAGGCAAGGAACCAGAGTGCATTGTTCTCTTTCTGCTTCCATACTATAGATAAGATGTGGCCAGAGACATTGAGCTCCTGCTTGAACTGTGAGCCAGAGTAAACCCATTTTCCCATAAGTCACTTTCATAGATTTTACCAAAGCAGAAGAAGAGACCACTCCAAGTCTACTTTTGCTGAGTTAAAAGCAACTACCTTCTTGTGTCCTCAAATTACTTCCTCTTTTTAAAGCAAAAGCAGTGTTTTCTTTTCTGTGTTTATTTACATTAATTCCAACCCTATTACTCCAGTGCCCCATCTTCCATGTGTCACTTAAACTAGATTGTCCTTTTAGAACTGCCATGTCCAAATAGGGGCTTCAATAATCATGTGTAGAGGATACAAACATTCAGTACATACCAAAAATAAGCTTCGTAAACTTAGAACTTTATGGTGGTTAACTTTTAGTGCCATCTAGACACAACCTAAAAGTCACTTAAAAAGACAATCTTAATGAGGAACAATTTAGATTAGGCTGATCTGAATGCATGTCTGTGGGGGGTTGTCAATTAATACAGAAAGAAGAAGAAGAAGAAGAAGAAGAAGAAGAAGAAGAAGAAGAAGAAGAAGAAGGAGGAGGAGGAGGAGGAGGAGGAGGAGGAGGAGGAGGAGGAGAAGGAGAAGAAGAAGAAGAAGAAGGAGAAGAAGGAGAAGAAGAAGAAGAAGAAGAAGCACCAGCACCACCAGCACCACCACCATGGGCAGAACCATTCTGTAGGCATAGAGTCCTAAACTATATAATACAGGAGAGAACAGATGAAAATAAGCAAGCAAGCAAAATGGATGCGTTTATTTCTCTCTGCTCTTCACTGTAGTATACTGATATTTAAGTTCCTAACTAGAATTCTTTCAGTGATAAACTGCAACCTGGAATTGCAAGCAGAAGAAACCTTTTTCTCCTTTAAGTCATGTTCTGCCAAGGTACTTGTCATAGCAACAGAAATTAAGCTAAAACACCTTCTTTCAAGTCTGTTATATTTACCATGATATAGATATAAATGATTACATATAGAATATTTGCAAATGTTTATATATTCAAGTTAGTATACGTGCATTTATTCCCAAATTTCCACAAATGTGCAGATACACTATACTACACTACACTACAAACACACACACACACAAAATTGATAACCAAAGCTAGAAACCATCTTCTACAAAATAAGGCAGGATTCAATTATAATCTTACAGATAAAACATTCACAAATACATACTGATATAAATTAAAAATAAACCAAGAATAACCCAAACAGACAAGTTCCTTATGTTAAGTTGTTGTAACCACTTGCGATGATAATACATCTTCAAGAGATGAAGTATAGTTTTCTAAGGTAAGATCTGTAACTAATGACATGCTTCAAAATGTATACTAGAAAAGGAGAAAAATAACTTTAAGGTGAAGAGATGTACAAATATTTCAACCAGAGGATCAAGTAAAAGCCAGCATTAAAAAATAGTGCCATTAATATGTGAGGAAATGGAGACTTTACTCTGGTTGTCCTGAAGTCCATAACCCAACCATTCAAGAGACAGGCTCCAATCAAGAACCTTCCTAATCAGTGCACCCAGAAAAACAAAGTTAGGCTTGAAATAATTGCAACCAAGATAAGTCAAAGAAATTCTGACAGCTGAATGTATTGGGAGATCTTGGAATGAATCCTAGAACAGAAAAAGAACATCAGCTAATGACTAAGCAATGTGGAAAAGGGTAGGATTTAGTTAATAACACTTTATCAGAACTGGTTCATTAATTATGATAAATGTACAATATCAGTGTAAGATGTGAATAGGAAAAGTGGAGGTGACCAAAAGATCTTCTTTGTTTCTTTATATTTTTTGGTAATTTTGAAAATTTCATAAAACAAAATGTTTATACTATCCCCTGAAATAATCTCCTTATTAAACTAAGGAGTAAATTGCAAATCTTTCTAGCTACTGAAAAAAATGACAAAACTATTTTGACACTGAAGGCCTTTATTACAAAATAAAAATAAAACTGACCTGGACATATTTGGATGAAAGTAAGAACACTGAGTAAGATGTGGAAATGCAAGAGAATAAATAAATATTACTTGTTTCTGTTTAGTGCCCATCTTATTATTGTATTTGAAATACTTTGACAAATTAGTTTGTTAAGGGTTTATTTTGGTTCCCAGTTCAAGTATAATGGCAGAGAAGTCTCAAGAAGAGGAACACAAGGCAGCTGCCCATTCTGCATCCAGAGTCAGGAAGCAGTAAAAGATAAATGCTGATGTCTGGCTCCCTTCTCCTTTTGATTTATCCAACATTAAAGTTGGGTCTTCTCAACTCAGTTAACCTATTCACCCTAATTCCTTACAGCCATGGCCAATGACTGGTCTCCTCGGTGATTCTAGGTACTATCAATTTGACAGTCAACCACAACTTTCAGAGCAGGAGTAAAAACAGGTAGATGTTTAGAACTTTCTGCACACGACCATTTTTCTGAATAAACTCTGGCCTATGTAACTAGCCCCCTCATTTCCTCGATTCCTCAAGCTCTCTGAATCATCTGTACATGTAGTTTAGGAATATTATTTTTATATTTTATTTAAATAATTTAACAAGATGTATCAACATAAAATATAGTCACAGAAAATAGAATAAATTAAGTGAATGAATTTAAAATAATAAAATATATATTAGTCATTATGTATATATATGCAATATACTTAAGAATCTATGTAACCATATATTATGCTCAGAACATATTCATGTAAAATTTGTCATCTAATACAAATTTCCAATAGAAAACCTAAAAATAAAACAATGGTTGGGTTGTTTATTTGAATTTATTTGAATTCATTTATCTGAATCATAAAATGTATAAATATTATTCAAAACAAAAATTTTATGATATTTGGAAAACTATTGATTCCAAGTTACCTTTCATAAAGCACAGGGAAGAAAAGAACATTCAGAGGGCATGTATAAGTAATGTATTCACTTCATAGTCACCTGCTAAAGAATAATCAAAATTAAATAATATGGTATTAGCCAATTAATGATGTTAGAAACTGAGGCATTCAAAGGAAACTGTCTGAGAAATGGTATCATGTTATTGCTATGTTGAAATCTAATCAAACATTCTACTGAACTGCCACAGCTAAAGGTTAAGATGTTTTTCTAATTATTAAAGGAACCAAGCTATTTTCTCCCCGGTTGGGGGCTTCTTCAAAGACACAAAACAGCAAATCTTAGTATCAGCATTTAATTATAAGTAATGAAGTGAGTCAAACATCTTAGAAGCAACTCCCAAACTTGGAGAGTAGACTATGATCTCCCTTTTAAAGGTTATCTGTACTTTAAAATGAAAGAAAGCTCTGCCAGTCTTGTCACTTTTACAATAATACCAAAGTAGCTAGCAATGACAATGATCAACATCAGTCAGAGCACAGGACTGAGGCAACCATCAAATGTGTTGTCTATAAATTTCATAAGAAATTTGTACCAATAAAACTTAAGAACAAATATATTTTGAAACTGAAGAGAACATTGACCAATAAGATTGAGACCAAATATTGGGCATAAGGAGCTTATCTTCTAATTTCTCTACATGAAGTATATTTAATCTATTATACATCTCTGACTTCACACTTTAAAACTTTATGCTGATTCACTGCTATTAAAGACTTTATGATTTAGCCACAGAATAGATGAGTTTGGGCATACAGAGTAAATTTTTTTCTTACCTGTATGAAGTATGCTGGACATTACTTTGTGTCTTCGTTGTGTTTCAGACTGTGTTCTCAAAACTACATGTGTGGAACATCTATTTGTCAGACCCATGTGTACAATATTATTTGTAGACAGAGTTGGAAAAAATTTAAAATGACTAGAGGTTAAGAATTCAAAAATCTATTGATAGCTTTGGTAAGAGAAAATGTGGAAGTTACAGAAGTGGGTTAACACATTTACTCTTTATTGCTCTTAGAGACTTCTCCTCTGTTAGAATGTACCAAGAAGGCCCTCAATACACAGATGCAAGTACTAGCTAGGCTCTTGGCTACCCAGGCCCCCAAACTGTGGTCCAACAAACTTCCTTGTATGTATTACAAGTTCTCACATATTTTGGGAAAGCAACAGACAATAGATTATCACATACATAAATCATTTCCAAGTGTTAGGGTTACTAAGGATTATGCTTTGATTCAAGAGTCTTTACATATAATCATTAAACAAGTTTGCATTCTAAACATGAAATATAATACTTATAAATTATTGACCATAGTGGTAAAACATTGATGACTAGTATATTAAGAATCATCCCTCTTGTTTACTGTTAATAAAAAATTAAATTAATGTAGCATTGTACAAAACACAATGAAGTTTGCCTTAAAAACAAAAGCAGAGCTACATATGATTTAGCCTTTCTAAGTCTGATTTTACACAGCTAAAAATCCTAAATCAGCATGTGAGAGGTTTCTACTTGTGCATCTCCAAGTCAGTAAAATTCACAATAGCCAAAAAAAGAAACAAGATTTGTTCATTAAAAATTTACATGTATGTCTACACACATGAACGCACATATACACACAGAGAATAGAATACTATCCAGCTTATAAGAAAAGATAACCTAGACATCTGTAATAATGTACATAAACCAGAAAGATATTGAAATGAGATGAATTAAACACATACAGACAAATATTTCTATGTGGAATCTTAATAAACAACTTGACAAACCAAAATGATTGTTGGGATCCAGGAAAGTAAAGAAAAATGAGAATGTTGATCAAATGATACTAGCTTTTATATATAGGAAATTAATTCTGGTGATTACATATATGGTATGATTACTATATTTAATTCTAGTGTACTGTTTGAAAACTTGATAAGAACTATTTTGTATCTTCAACTGTTTCAAATTTGCACACACGTGACTATAAGCATACACATAGAAGCTACAGATAGGTGCTAATAAACTTGATTGTGATATTCATTAAACAAATATAGGTATGTGAAATCATCATACTGAGTACCTTAATACATTCATTTGTTTTTATCACCTCAGAATTTCAGAAATGTAATGTGTTTTAATCAAATCTTCTCCCTATCTTCTTATCATCCAATCTGCTTTCAACTCCCTACCCCATTATTCCCTCTCAATTTTATGCGTCCTTTCTACAAAATACTCACTGAGTACATGTAGTGTTGCTAACATGTGCATGGACATAGGGAAATAAACTGGTGCATAGGCAGTCCCTCAGGGCTCATATTCTTGAAGAAAACTGGCTCTACCTCCTCTAGGTCTCCTAGAAGCTGCTAGTTGCCAATAATACTTCAGATCGAGAAATGACTTCATAACAACTTCCTTTGTCCATGCTGAGATTTTGTCTGCTTTAAGTGTGTAGCTCTTATGTATACTGCAAGTTCCTGTGTACAAATGAACTGTTACTTAAAATATCTTTTAACTCTCTACTCTTTTTCTTGTTCATAGAATTCCTGCCTTTTCTTCTGAGCTGATCCCCAAGGAATATGTATCATGAGGATGTCTTATTTTTAGCTAAAAACTAGAATCTCTTATTCTCTACACATGGACTAGTTATGGCTCTTTGGGTACAAAAGCTTCTCCAACAAAGGTTGAGAGACACACTAAACTTTGAGTATGGAAATAAGTGCTTTAATGTTATGTTCATATAAAAGAAAAGTATTAGAATCCCTGGGAGGGGGAAGCAATGACATATTAAAGTACAAGTGTTTGGCCTGGTCAACAGTGCCATGGATGAGATCCATCTTGTGGAGAGAGGCTAAAATTTAAATAGAAAGTAGTTAGTTACTACCATAACATTTATGATATTATTATTCAGAAAGGCACATCTTGTCAGGCCCATCAGTGTTGTAGCTTCCAGAATTCACAGCTGAGTGGTATTGTAAATCACTTTTCTCAGAACTTTGAAAGCTAGACAGTGTGAATGGAACTTCTAGATCAGTCCCAGCTTTGGTTTCTCCATGTTCTAACACTCAAATATACGTTATCTGAATCAATAAGGTCTTACTGTCAAGTTCTGGAGGGTAATAAAGAGCAATGCTATTGACTAAATTGCTTAGAGTTCCATGGGCCCGCACTGGCTAACAAAAAGAGGTAACCCATACCAAAGAGCTAATTTTCTTTTTAAAAATGTATTCTTCTCCCATACAATACATCCCCATCACAGCCTATTATCCCTGCACTCCTTTCATCTACCCTCGCCACCCCTCTCCCCCACATCAACTCTGTCTTCATTTCCCTTCAGAAAAGATCAGCATCAAAAGGTTATCAACATTATGTACCAAGGTACAGTAAGACTAGACATAAATTCTCTATTATGACTGGGTGAAGTATTCCAGTAGGAAGAAAAGGGTCCTAAGAGAATGTAGAAGAGTCAGAAACACCCCCTATTCCCATTGTTAGGAATCCTACAACCCTCCTCCAAAGCCAAAAAAAAAAAATCACAACAAACATGTAGAGGACCCAGTGAAAACCCATGAAGGCACCTTAATTGTCACGTAAATCTCTGTGAACCCCTATGAGTCTTGCGTAGATGATTTTGTAGATGGTGTTTGCCTGTTGTTCTACACCCCTCTGGCTCTTTCAATCTTCCCTCCCCCTCTTCTGCAGGATTTCCCAAGCACTGTTTAATGTTTGCCTGTAGGTCTCTGTATCTTCTCCTACGAGCTGTTGGAGGAAGAGTCTTTGATGATGATTGAGCTAGGCATTGGTTTATCAGGATAACAGAATGTCATTAAGAATAATTACACTGAGTTTTTTGCCAGTTGTGTTTGGTACTACCCTATGTCTCTGAAATATCCATCTTTCAGTTCCTGTCTGAGATTGTTGAACATGGGCTCTCATCATATGGGTCTCAAGTTAGACTATTTATTGGTTGACTACTCCAATAGGCTATGAGCCACAGTGGCGGCAGACTTTCTGTTTGATAGATTATGACATCTGCAAGATACATTGTCCCCTTGTTATAATATATCTTAAGCTCTTTTTATATATGTATATATTTTAATAAGCTTCCATAGAAGATTTTCAACAGTATTTTGTACTAATTACCCCTACACCCATGTTCCATTTCTCTCTCTCTTTTTTAAAATATTTCTTTATTTATTATGTATACAGAGTTCTGTCTGAAGAAAGAGCACTAGATCCACCATAGATGATTATGAGCCACCATGTAGTTACTGGGAATTGAACTCAGGACTTCTGGAAGAACAGCAAGTGCTCTTAACCTCTGAGCCATCTCTCCAACCCCCCATTTCTCTTTTCTTGAAAGAACCCTCCTTAATGGCTCCTACCAGTATTTTGATTTCTAAATAGCTAAAGATCTAAACTAGCATTTACATGAAAAGAAAATGTGAAGTAAAGAGAATATTTATAACTCCATTCTGAAATTTCAGTCTCTTTTATATTGTTTTTTTTAACTATTGCTTAATTATACCACATTTTCACTGATCATTTATTGGTTAATGGACTTCTAAGATTAATTCCATTTGTGACTATATTGAACAAGGCTACAATAAACATGAAAGAACAAATAATCTCTGTACTAGGACATAGAATTTTTATGATGGTATATCCATGTCTTATGATAGATCTAGTTCTATTTTTTAATAGGTTCCTAACTGATTTCCATAGTGGCTGTACCAATTTTCAGTCCCAACAACACTATATAGTGTTTTCCTTTCTATATATTCTCACCATCATTTGTTGGCCCTTGCTTATTTATCTTAGACATTCTGACTTTGGCAAGATGAAATATCAAGGTAGTTCTAGTTTGCATTTCCATGGTGGATAAAGATTGAACCATGAAATATAAGTCAACCATTTGTATTTCCTTTCTATTCTTTCCTTTTGGGGTAACTGATTAGTTTCATGCACCATTTTTACATTATGCTATTTGTTTTCATTGTATTTTTGTTTTTTGTATATTCTATAATACTAAAGCTTGTCAGATTTATAGCTGTTGAAATTTATTTTTTAACTGATTCTGTAGGCTTTCTCTTTACTCAAGTGATAGTGTCTTTTTATGTACAGAGACTTTTAAGTTTCATGAAAACTAGCATATTAATTTCTGGTCTTAATTCCTGTGCTATTAGGTCAATGTTCAGAAAGGCATTTCATGTGCCTGTAAATTGAAATGTATTTCCTTTGTTCTTTTATCAGGCTCAAGGTATTGGCTCCTATATTTAAGTCTTTAGTAGGTTTATAGATCAGTTTTGTGAAACATGGGAACTAAGGATCTAGTTTTGTTTTATTTTCATATAACTTTCCAGTTTTTCTAGCATTATTTGTTGAGAATGCTGTGTGTTCCCAAGGTTATATTGATGACATCATTGCCAAACTCATATAGCTGGAGAAGAATTGGTTTATGTCTGGATCATGGATTATATCCCATTCATCAACATGCCTGTTTGATGTCAGTGCTATTTGAATATCATCTCTATAGAATAACCTGAAATCAGGGATGGTGCTGTTTCCAGAAATGTTTCTGATGTTCATTTATGAGTCAAATCTGATGTTTGATTTTGTGAGAATTTGTTCATATATATATATACATATAGATAGATAAATTACTTTTGTTCTTTTTAACTTTTTTGACAAACTACATTTGTTAAAGCTTGCTTTTAATTTGGATATTGCTCCTGGTAGAATGGCCTTTTTCTCAGTATTAATCTGCTATTCCATGAGCATTCCATCTTCTAGGTTCTTCTTCAATTATTCTCTTCACTCTGCACCTTTTTGTTGTACATAAATTTTAGTAACATGATTAGATTCAACCAAAAAAAATTTTGCCATCTGCCTTTATCAGGGAGGTAGGTATACAAGTTTCCTTTTGCTGTCATTCTATCTTTATTTGGTATATATATATTAGTGTAATGATAATTTTATAAAAAGATTTCAGGGACATTCTATCAGCTGCTGTTTTATGGAACAGTTGGAGAAGCTTTCAGTTTCTCTTTACAGTTCAGTAGAATTAAGTAATAATTCTCCTCTTAATTTATGATTGTTTGGGAGAAAGGTGTTTCATTATTGATTCAATGCTGTTTGTTTTGTTTTTTTGTTGTTTTAACATTGCTATTACATATGCATTTTAAAAATTAATCTATTTCTCTTATATTTTCTACTCAGATATGATGAAATTTTTGAAAATATGTCTTTATAATTCTGTGAATTTAATTGGCATATGTTGCAATGTATCCCATTTCATATGTATTGTTATTAAATTGGGTTCTTTGCTTTGTCTTTTAGTTTACTTGAGAGTTTGCCAATATTGTTAACCTTTCAAAGAAAAAAATCTTCATTTATTGTTTTGATTAAAGTTGGTTTATTTTTTCCATTTCTATTCATTAATTTATGCTCTTATTTTGATTATTTTCCCCACCTATTATTTTGGCTATTGTTTGTTCTTGTTTTTCCAAAGTCTTATGGCATAGCACTAAATCATTTATTTGCACTGTCTCTGAATTTTTGAGATATTTAAATTAATAGTGTGTTAAATTTTTCTTTGTCCAAAAATATTTTTAAGTATGTGTGTGAGTTTGAATATATTATGTATATGTACCGGTGGGTGTATGTGCAAATGTAATACTACATCAACAATGTGTGACCACATTATAATGGCCAGAAGTTCACACTGAATGACTTCCTCAAATTATTCACCACCTTATGCTTTGAGACAAGGTCTCCCATGGGATTTGAAATCATTGACTCTTCTAGGCTAGTTAGCCAACAAGATTCCCAGTTACATTTGTGACTTCATAGCTCTTCAGTGCTGAGAGTTTAGAGAAATATAGTAATGTCTGACTTTCATATGAAGGCTAAGGATCCAAATTCAGAATTCAGCTCCTCATATTCATATATTAGATATTTAAATGACCTAGCCATCTCTTTTCTCCATCTTTCTCTTACAAATAAGACAATGTTAGCTAATAGGTATACAGACATTATGATTTGTGCATAATGTGAACAATTTTTTCTGGTAAATTGTTAAAAATCATATCAAAATATTTAGTAATGCATAAATAACAGTGAAATTGTGATGGATGATGGAATCTATAACATATGTATTATGGTATACACATAAGATGTATTTAACACCTTAGATTAGCAAAGAAATTTTTACTTAGAAGTTACCTGACCTCTAACCATAAATAACTAATAATAAAAACTCACCTAAGTCTATCAAATATTCCTTTAATACAACAGGAATCTGGGTAGGAAGAAATGAGCTTTCTATATTCAGCTTCCAAGTTTCTTTCTTTTTTTTGGTGTACATTTTTTAATTTTCTTTAATTTAAAATGATTTTTCTCATACCCTCCACTGCTGCCTCTCCATTCCTACCTCTCTCAGTCTCCTCCACCCCATCCCCCCATCCACTCCTCAGGGAGAGCAAGGAATTGTAATGTGAGTCAATTTGGTCTGGCATATTCAGTTGAGGTAGGTCTGAGTCCCTCATCCCAGTATTAAGGCTGAGTTTGTTCTTCTGTATGGAATGGGCCCTGAGAAGCCAGTTCATGAACCAGGAATAAGCTCTGGTAAACTTTACTGTGAGTTCTAATCTTTGTAATTTGTTTCCCCTCATTACCTGCATTTGCCCATGTTGGTGTCCATTTAGATTCACAAAATCACCAAAAATCCTTTACAACCATGAGTTTTAAAGATAATGCTAACACAGGTGATAATGTCCTGAAAAATTTTCTCTTTTGTGGCCAAAATGGGCTTTATTGAGTTTGGCTAGGAAAAAAAATATATCAGTAGTCTAAACATTGTCAGGCTGTATACTATAGACATATAGTTGAACTATAAATCATAAGGTTCTAATTGTGAATATTAACTGTGAATTAACTGGAGATGGAGACTCGCAATGCATGTAATCAGAACTAGAAGCAGGAATGGTGTTATATACTTGTAATCCCCTCACTTGAAAATTTGAGGTTGGAAAAGCGAAGAGTTCAAGGCCAGTATAAGTGACCTAGCAAGTCCGTTGCCAGTCAGAAAAACATATTTCAAAAACAGAAGAAATAGAGCAAATAGTAACTTTTAAATGGATCTGACACACAATTTTTCTGACAAAATTTCTGTACTAAAAAATATTGTGAAGACTCTAGTAGATTTACCAATGAGTTGAGCCCTTCTATTCATGCATTTATTTTAAAGTTTTAAGCATTAGCTTTTTTGAACATCTCACTAGGCACAAGGACATCAAAGAAACATGAGACACATTTCATACTACTGATAATCATGAAGATCATATGTGATATTGATGAACAGAATGATAACTATAGAATAAATATAAAATAATAAGCAAGAAGTCAACCAGACATAGGAAAAAAAGCAGTCTATGGCATTGCATTTTCATTAAATAGAACTAACTTAGATTTCAAAAAGAGGAAAATGAATAAAAATGTTTTTCATTTGCATTTTATAAAGATATCTTTCCACTGGAGCAAAGAAGACATGGTAGAATTCATGGTACATACACACCTCAAACCAGAAAGAAAGAATAGTGGCCAGGATAGAAATGGATATAACCTTAAACAATTCCCCATAACAAACTCCTGCCAGCCAGACCTCACCTTCATCTTTTAAAATTTCTAGAACCTTTAGAGTATATCATAAACCAGCATATGACATAAACCTGTGAGGGACATTCCAGAATGAAGCTCTGACACATTCACCTGAAATAACACTCTAAGTCAATAACAATAGAAAAGTTAGAAAAAAAATGTAGAGTTTATATCTGAATAGAATTAATAGGCTACTGAGAACAATTAAATATGGAACAAGCAAAAAAAAAAAAAAACCAGAAATGTCCCAACATCTATAAATTCCTCATAGATAATGTACCTACAATGACATTATCGTGCTAAAAAATTCTATTATAGGGATCATATTTGGTGGGTAATAAGAGTGAATACAATTTTACCTTGGGTTTAGTTAGAACCTGTCAAATCTCAAACACATGTACCACATCAGAAATTTCTAAAAAAATTCTCAGACAACTCTAGAGTACATAAAAATTGTAATTTCAGCAACAAACTAATAAAAAAAATCCATCTCCATCTTGCTTAGTGTGGTGTAGAGAGAGAAGACACACACATTGCCTAGTGCATCACAGCAAACGTTATAAGGAAGATAGGGAATAACCATGGCCAAGAAGACAGGGAAAAGAAGAGAGACTGGATAACAGGGTCATATACTTCAGAGGAAAAAATAAAGTGAGGTTGAGTTAAACAACAAGCACAAGCGCAATTATGAATGAATTCACCAGGGTAGATGTTGTGAAGAGTGTGTCATAGAAGCTAGATTCCTGAGATTGACTAGTATCTAAAAAGCAAGCAAGTAAGCAAAAATATCAGATGGTTGTTAGAGAAAAAAATATTAATAGGATATAGAGATCTTTACATCCTCTACCATCTGCAATAAATCAAATGATAATAAAAAAAGAAAACAGACTAATAGAGCACTCCATAAGGCATGGTCCTGGGATTCAACATGAAGAAACATGATGCCTGGCTTCCTTTATAAATGGAGAAAACTTACAGGAAAAGTCCTGTTCAAAAAATGCAGGAATAATGTGAAAATGCAAGAATGTCCTTTATATAAAAAAAGTAAGGAAACTATGGTGCAGGCTATGAGCTAACTAAAAGAATTAACTCTTCATGGCAAGTACATAAAGTTTAACAGGATATTATAAGTTGTAGAAATGGAAGTGGTGTATTACATCTGTGACTGTTAGTCAAAACTTGTCTTGTCAGCTGCCCAAAGACAAGAGCAATGACTAAAGCTGTTTGCAGAGAGTATTACCTTCCACAGTTAGTAACAAGTGAAGTCAAGGCTTACAGCAGTTAATATAAAAAGGTCAAGTGCTAGTTTATAACTGAGCCAAAAATATGAACTCCGCCTTCCATGTGCTTCCCATTTGTCAAGCCACCTTCCTCCACAAGATTGACTTTACTTTCAACATCACCTTTAATTTAAAATTATAGAAAATATCTTACAGGGAATTATTAAATATATCACTGCAATATTTTTCAAAGAATATGTCTGAGTTTGAGATGATGATGATTATAAGAATTGTTGAAGGACTGGATCTGAGACATGTTCTTTGTGCATGAGTAAGGGTCTGGCAAATTTTCTTAGCACATGTTAATATCTTTTTATTTCCCATCTCAGTTCTGAAGACATCTGAAAGGCATAAAAATAGAACTTGTAACCATGGCAGGCGACTATTTATGACTCTAAAATCATATTAGAAGCAAAAATGCTTCAAAGTGACTTATAATAGAGAGGATGGAGAGACTGGAGCTCCCAGGACTTGAAACTCCCTAGATGTTGTGGGTGCTGCAGAGAGGTAAAGAAAGCTATGGGTCAAATGTAATGCAGCTCTAGGGGCCAGGAAAGCTCAGGAACTGGAGGCCATTGTAGCACAAGAAGAAAAAAATGCCTGGTTAATTACATTGAATGTTTAGCTCTTCCAGTATATCCCTGACATTATTAGAATAATTGAGAATGATAATTTAGGTTAATTACTGCCAGCGATACTACACTGATTTCAAAGTGCAAGCCATTTAGTTGTAGCATAACCAGTAATATATCTTGTGACTGGATTATTTTCCCCCTGCACTAAGTACTTATTTATGAAAAGTCATAAGACCTAGGAATGCCTTAATATAGGAAAGAAAAGCAAAGCAATTGCTTGATCAGTCATTTCTCTCTGTGGTGGTATAGTGAGAAAACAAGGAAGTACTGAAGCAGTCTTCAGTGTGGATGTTACACAGGGCTGGCACACCTCTAAGACATTCACTACATTGATCAGGCATAGTTAGAAGGCTCTGTAAGCAGAGACAAGATTTTGTAAATGGTACCTATTGTTTGTAGCTTCACTGTAAGATTTATCATCAGTCAATAAGAAGTTTCAAATGGAGTTCAGGTAATCAAATCAAATGGCCACGAGAAAAGGATCTACATACTTAACACTGTTCAAATTGTTTTGGAGAATGCTATCTTTGGTGGCTTGGGGGTGGGGACAGACATTTACCTCTTATCTGCTGGATACTATATTTATAGATGAAATATAAAAGTAAATTACAGATGTTCTCTGAGCTTGAAAAAGAAAAGAAATGAGAATATATAATTAAGCCTGTAAAGTCTTCATTTGTAGATGGGACATTTCCTCCTGGGAAATGAAAGATCTCCCAGTAATACAATGAATGTACTTCTGATTTATGATAATTAATATGGAATGTGGTTTATCTACCACATTGCTCACTATGGAAAATGAATTGTACAATAGGATTATCTGAGTCTTGGAAGTAAAATTAGCATAACCTTAATAGAAAGCAAAGTTTTACACTTTGTCTTCACATTGAAAGCATAGATCATGCAGCCTTGTCTTATTTCACTGCCCAGAGGTCCAATTATAAAAGGGAAATGAAGCAGAGAAGGAATGGCTTTCCTATGTACTCTTCCATGTCATAGGTTTTCTGGATATTATACCAAATATAGGGGGAGATTGAGATGCATCCACACTATTAATTCTGACCTCAAGATAAGAGTTGCATAAAGGTAGATAGTGTTCTCTGTGGAAAAATGTTTCTTCATACTCAGGTCTGAAAAAAAAAAGGTGAAGTCCAGCGCATGGTGAAGTACCCTCCACTATTGTCTCCAATAAAACTGATGCTTCATTAAGATGTTGCCTACCAGATTTTTGTGACTCCCTTGCTGTAGATTGGTTGCCACTTCATCTTGGACAGCCTCTTCAGAGATCAAACATAATTTACTATACTACTACAAGAAAACTCACACTTAATATTTAACCTTCAGCTATTAAAAAATAAAAAAATAGCTAAATATATTCATTATCTCTATGTGCTGCCACATGGCTGCTTATTTTGGACTTACATAGAAGAGGCCATGTGTTAAATATTTAAAAGGCAAACAATATTACCAATTCAGAAAATGACTAGAATTTCACTTACATGGTACAGTTAATATCAAATTTAAATGGACACATAAATCCAGGAAACTGTAAGATTAAATATTCCCTAGCACACAAGATTCTTTCTTTTACAAAATAACTCCTCAATTAACCTTTTAGGGATTAATTTTGTAGTTTGTGGTTAGGCTTATAGTTTGTGATGGATCAAACCAAGAGCACGATAGACATATCACCTACAATCAACCCCCTGTGGTGATGTCATAGTACCAGCAGCCTCAATGTCTGAGATAGTAGCATTGAGCAGCCGGCATTGCTCAACCACCTGGCAGACAGAGCACATACTTGCTTTTACTCTAGGTGTTGTGTTTCTACCTGTGTGGAAAATGCCATCACTACTATCACATCAAAGAGAGTATGCTGACAATCTAAAAGTTCTGCATGCTTTACCTATGTCCTTTTCCCTCCAAGTATCTGTATTTGCCTATGTCCAGTGCCCACACATCTGGAATCGTAATGTGTAGTCTTTAAACGTGCTTCTATCACATATTAGTACATACTGAAGGCCTCTGCATAGCAGATTTTGCCATGAATACATAGCTCATTTCCTTATGGAACTGAACCATTTCATTATCTGAACAATATGTTGCAGTTCATCTATTTATTGACCTACTGAAGGATATATTTTGATTTCTGAAAAGCTTTTGAAATTATAATATTTCTATAAATATTCACTTGCACATTTTTATATAAACCTAAAATTTCAACTCACTTAGGTAAACACTAAGGAACATGACTGCTGGGTCCTATTGTAAGAGCAGTTTTAGCTTCAAATACTCTGGCAGACTCTAGTGACTATACCATTCTTCAGAACTGCCATAATAAAAATTCCAATTGCTCCCATCTTTGTTAACATCATGTAGCTTTGGGATTTGAGAGCTGAGACCATTCTACCTTTTATGGTATATCAGTTTTGTTTAAATTTTGCTTCCTTAATGATATTAAAAATAGTTTATATGTTTTAATATATTTTAAATAATTTTCCATGAACTTGAATTTCTATCAGTGCTTCATTGTAGTCTTTCATTAGAGTTTTCTCATTTTTCTCCCATAGACATACATTTTTCATTTTGTTTATGCTTAACTGTTTCATTTCTGAAAGGATACTGATGTAAATGATTGTATATTAAATTCAATATGTATATTTATTTATGATATAGAAAGGTAATTTAATGCTATGTATTAAACTTGTGTCCTGTATTTTTGATTATTAGTTCAATGGCAAATTGACCATTTTATATTTTGAGCACTCTATGTATTATTAGTCTTATTCATTTAGCTTGATTTTTTTCTGTCCCTGTTCCTTTGTACGTCTTCCCTCCATGGTATATAATCCAGCCAGTGTTAGAAAGTTTCTAAGTGGATCCCAGGAATGCTCAAACACAGCATGAGTCTTTTGCATACATCTCAATGTCATTATGTTGCATGAGAATATCTATTATATAAGAGATTTTTTTTAGACACCACCAAGAGCACAGCATAAATCCTTTTAAATACTGACTATCTTTGAATGTTTTCTGCTGTGTTAAGATATTATTATGGTGGAATAGTGAATACAGCCCAATAATGTATCCTGCAAGAAACACTAAATTAAATATTTAACCAACTACACACTGAAAAATATAGCAGTTAATAAAGAAAATAAAATTAGGAGATAGTTTAATCAAAAGTATTCTTGACTTGTAAGCATAAGGACATGAGAAAAATCCCCAGAACCATGTAAAAGAGCCAGCCATGGTGGTTCATGCTTATAATTGTAGTTCATGGCAAATCAAGAACTTTGGATTACTGGCAGGCCAGCCCAGCCTATTTGCAAAATTCAAAAACAACGGGAAACCCTGTCAATAAAAATGAAAGCAGTGGACAGAACTTCAGGAATGACTTGGATTTATCCTCTGGAATCCACATTCAAATGTGATTCACTACACAGACACAAGGATGAAACAAATCAATGCATTTTGTACATTGCTTAAAATGAAACAGCAAGTATTGATTGTAATTCTTATGTAGACTGTATGGCCATGTTATTTATGATTATAGAAGTCTGAGGCAAGAAATAGGAAAAGTGGGAAAAAAGCAATTGATGGTATTTGCATTTGAACTATGGCAAAAAAAAAATCCTTTACAATACTGCCAACAAAAATACACACTTTTCTAAAGTCCAAACATTTTTTAATGTAGTTTGTGGATACACTATGCTTCTCAAATCATTTAGTATAAAAGCCATGTGTTGTAGATGAACAGCAATTTCTAGACATGTCCTAGTTGTGGTTACTACTGTTGCTATGTTGAAACACTATTACCAAAGCAACTAAAATGATAGGTGTTTATATTTCTTAGTCTTCCAATTCAGATAGGGTAGGAATCTGAATGCAGGAGCTGATGCAAAGGCCACAGAGGGTTACTATATACTGGCTTCCTCCTCATGGCTTGCTTTAGTATACAATCCAGGACTACCAGTCCAGGGCTGGCACCAGTCACTATGGGTTGGTCCCTCCCATATCAATCATTAATTAGAAAAATGCCCTACAGACTTTTTTACAACTTGATATTATGGAGGGATTTTTGCAATTGAGGCTTTCTCCTCTCTGATAACTATACTATGTGTTATGATGACATAAATCTAGCCAGCACAAAACACAACTGTACATGTACACACTAGGACCCACATAAACTATGAAAGCAAGCACAAGGCCTGCACAATGTCAGACCAGAAAATGTTCCATCACTGACAAAGGAAATGACATAAAACTTCACCAAGATATGATTGACAATTGATACCTCTTGAAAGGATAATTAGTTATCACGGTACTAACCCACCAAGAAATATATGTTAACTAAAGAATTTTAATTAAAAAATACTCACATAACAGGGATAACAGGGATTGTTCCAGGGGAGAAGGAGAAAAGGCAGGAGAAGGACGGAGAAGTGGAGAACAGGAACGATCCAAGCCAGAGAAAGCAGGAGCAGTCCGTAGATCCACGCGTCAGAAAGCAGCAGCAGTCCGGAGCAATCCTAACCTTGCACAGCAGGAGCGATCCGAGGAACCGTCTGCCCAGCAGAGCAAGAGCAGTTCCAGCCGGCCAGTCCCCTTCCACGTCACTCGTCCAGCGACGCGACGCTTCTGTCTTCCGGCGTGGTGCTTGTTCATCATTTCCTCCCCGATTCCGCCCGGCTCAGCACTCCGGCGCGGCTTTTTTGTATACTTTCAAATTTCCCGCTACATCTCCCCCTTCTGTCTAAATAAGAGGGTTCTAAACTAAATATAAAACTACATACTATAAGGATCATCATAAGGCAGTGTCTGGGGAAGAGAAAGGTACTAACATAAGTGAGGTCAAACTACCACTAACAAACAAGAAATACAAGGTGCAATTTAATGTCTAAAATGTGGATACGAGGAAA
>PVIH01009377.1:0-82881 GCA_004025045.1 Sigmodon hispidus | reverse complement strand
AGCCCTCCTCACCTCTGGTCAGGGTTCGAATCCGCCCCTCAGAGACCCCTGCAGTTGGTTTGCTCAGTTCACTCAGTTCAGGGTCGCAGTAGGGCTCCTAGTAGATTCCCTGAGCAGCAGGAGCTGCGGGTGTGGCCAGGTGCAGAGTTCAGCTGCCCCTGCTCCAGAGTGCGCTGGGACGCCGCAGAGAGCACAGGTCGGAAAAAATATTCTTAATTTGAAAACAAATTTATTGCTTGAGACATGACTTTTTATTTTTTTAAAGATTTATTTATTTATTATGTATATAGTACACAGAAGAGGGTACCAGATGTCATCTTAAAAGGTTGTGAGCCACCATGTGGTTGCTTGGAATTGAACTCAGGACCTCTAGAAGAACAGTCAGTGCTCTTAACCTCTGAGCCATCTCTCCAACCCCCCTTTTTGCTTTCTTATAATTTCAGATAAATGGACATATTGACTTTGATTTTGTTTGTTTGTTTGTTTGTAGTCCTGGCTGGCCTGTAACTTACCCTGTTAGACTAGGCTGCCCTTGAGTATTTTATAGTTCATCTGCCTCTGCCTCCCTGTTGCTGGAATTCTAAGCAAGTTCAGACATGCCTGGGCAAGTATTTTAAGTTTTCAATGCATCACAATATATTTAGCCCCACACTGGTAAACAAATAGATTGTTGTAGGTGGTTCTCTTTTTTAACTACTAGAGATAAGAGTACTGGAGCATTATTGCATATGTCTTTTAATGAATACATGCTTTCATTCACTTTACTAAGTGCCGGAAAATAATTGTTAGAACATGCATTTCATATTTACTATATATATTATAAATGTTTATAAAAAACTTCCAGATTCTTTTCAAGTTGCATTTCACACCTAGGGAATCTCTACTTCACATATTCAATATTAAGTATATTTTTGGTCTTCCAGTAGCTTTCTTACAGTTTGAATCCCAAATATTCTCCAAAGGCCTAAGTGTTGAAGTCTTGATTCCTGACATATTAGGAATGATTGCTACCATTCTGTGGAAGTGGACACACGTGAAGGAAGTTCTGTCTCTTTTTGTTTCCAGGCCATCCTCCAAGTAAGTTCTTTACCTTTCATGTGCTCTCTCTATGATGATCTGTGATCACTAGAGGCCAATGAGTAACTGGCCAAAATTGAGATAAAAGGAAATTTCCCCCCAAGTATATGGCTACATTCATGGTTTAATTCATTTTTTCTGAAAGCTAATGATGTTGAGTAGCTTCTCATATGCTTTAAACATTCCAATATCTTTTATTCAATGCTTTCTTTAATAGGTTTGTATAAATCTTTTGTATGTGTTTTATTTGCCTATATATTTACCACTAAATAAGAATTATTAATGTAACCAGTAAATCATGAACTCAATTTGTTTTTGTCTTCTTAGAAGCATAGATTTAATTTTAATAGAATATCATTGTTATTTTGCTTTAGTAAGAATCTGTTGTGTCTAAGAAACTTTAACCCAAATCAGCATTGTAAAGATATTCACCTGTATTTTCTTCTAGAAGTTTTACAGTCTTAGTTTTATAATTAAGTTTGTTGATACATTCATTTTGAATTTTTTTATTTTAAATAGTTTCATTTACTGAGAAAACACATTCTTTTGCCATTGAATTACATTGCTATTTTATGTAAAAGAACAGCTTACAACAGAGAAGTATACATTTGATTTAGACTGTATTCTTCTATCTACCACTTTTTCTGTCTTTACTCTGAGGCTGTATTTTCTTAACAAATGTAGCTTTATATTCTAGAAATCTCAGACATTACTTTCTAATTATTATATCAATTACTCTGAGAGTGTTCACATTGCCACCTATAATTATATATTTGTCTTCATCTCATATTAGCTCTTTTTTCTCTTATGCTTTATATGTCCTATAATTAGATGATCAGCACTTTTAGAATTAAGTTCTCATAACAATGTTTATCTGGCAGTTCCTCATATATCAGCAGGACAGCTGCACTGAGTTCCCTAGACCTAGAGTTATGCTTATTTTTATCCTCACACTTTACCTTTTTTAAATGTGTCTTTTACCTATTTCTCCTGCCACTATTTTTAGTTGCTTCTGAGGCGACAGTATATACTGTTAACTCAGCCAAGCTCATTTAAATTACCATTACACCACCAAATACCCCCAACATTTTAAATCCAACTGCTTTTGATCTGTAATAGATAAATCTCATCTTTATGTTTATATATGTCAGAATACATAAAATACTAATTTTTACTTAAGGTGGTTGACTTTTAAAGACTTGTTTTGTTATTTAAAATAGAATTACATCATTTTTTCCCTCTTCTTCCCTCCCTCCAACCCTATAATGCTCCTTCCCAAACTCATATATTATATGATTATATTTGTTATACACACACATAGTGTGTGTGTGTGTGTGTGTGTGTGTGTGTGTGTGAGAGAGAGAGAGAGAGAGAGAGAGAGAGAGAGAGAGAGTTCAAGGCTGACCGCTCTACAGTGGACAGATTTTAAGAGGGCTCACCAATAACCTCCCTTAAACAATTTTTAATATGATAAAATGACTTTCCATATTCACCTATGTGTGAGCATTTTCTTTTGTTCTCTATGCAAAGTGGTGGTTTTTGGTTTTTGTTGTGCTTTGCAGAAGATGACTTTGGTCTCTCAAAGACACACTTGTTCATATGTGGAAATTATGCTTGGCGATGTTGAGGTCCTACCTTTGCTTTGCATCCCTAGAGGATGGTTATAAGAAAAACAGTGACCGGAGGAGCAAGAAAAGCCAGTAGCATTCTAAATCCAGCTGAAGATAGATTATTCTTTTTCATTTTTTCTTTTAGTTTCATATGCATTTATGGGGCACAATGGGATGTTTTGATACAGAATACTATTCAGAAATTCTGTCATTTGCTAGAATATAATGACCTTGAAGACATATGGTAAGCAAAATAAGTTAGGCAAAAAGAAAGAAATACTACTCGATCTCACTTGTGTAGAATCTAAAAATGCAGAACCCATAGAGAGAGCTAGCAGTGGGAGATCATTTCAATCAGATCCCACAGGGAAGATGGGTGCCACAAATTATACCAATGAGTTCTATATTGAGCAAGGATGCCCACCTTTTGTTTGCTTTGTTAGCCAGTTGTTAACTGAAGTAGTCCTTCTTGGAATGAAAGAATGCTCCGGTTCCTGGGACAGGTAGTTTCTGTTAGCTGAAACATATTCCCTAGGGAAGGAGCACATGTGACCTGGCTAAGCAATAAGTCATCCATTATAGGGACACTAGTGTGGTTTTTAAAAAGAGCAATCAATATTTATTGATACGTTTCCAACAGATAGAATATTTAAAGTTTCAAAAGTGATGGTGGAAAAAGACTTGTCCTTCCCCATTTCTTCGAGTGAACTGCTTGAAGAAATTACCTTCCTTGCAACTCAGGGAAATTGCCTTTCTTGCCTTCTTGAGTTTATGTTTTATGGTTGTTGATGCTCTGCCTGTAGAAAAGCCAGCACAGAAAGAGTATATACAATAAGTGGTGGTGGTATTCATCCACGCACTCGGGAGGGAGGCAGAGGTAGGTGGATCTTTGTGAGTTTGAGGATAGCCCGAGCACATTCCAGGACAGGCTCTAAAAGCTACACAGAGGAATCCTGTCTCAAAAACCTGAAAGTTAAAAAAAAAAAAAAAGGGTAAATGTAGTGGAATTATGTTATGTTGCTACTGTTTCCTGTCATTGTAAATATTTGTCCCACCTATGGGTTTAATAAAAGCTGATTGGCTAAAGGCAGACAGGAAGTGTGGGTGGGGCTACCAGGCTAAGAAAACTCTGGAACATCTCAGAGCAGATGCCAGAGGGATACACAACCAGGAGGCAGCAGCAGACACAGAGGAAATAAACTGAAATGCTGCTCTGAGAAAAGGTACTGAGTTGCATGACTGAACAAGATAAGAAAGATGGGTCAGTTTAAGACTAAAGAGCTAGCAAGTTATATGCCTGGGCACTGGGTCAGTTAGCATAAAATTAATACAAGCCTGTATGTGATTATTTGAGGCTTAAGTGGAGCTGAGGGTGGGTCTGAACCTCTGTGCTAGACTGGAAAGTCTGGGCCAGAAACTATTACAACAGGTATATACTGTCAGATGCAATTGGCCCTAATCTTATTGAGCAAAGTGACTACCTGTCAGTATGGGCGCTGAGAAGATGGGTCTAGTACACGGCTGAAATTTAATAAATGTATGCCTCGTTTAGTAGTTTTATATGAGTATATAAAGGAGCCATGATCTGATACAGCCTGATGGCTAGAGATTCAGGGTTCCTTGGAGATGAGAATCTGTGTTGCTACATTAGACAAACAGCTAGACTGCAGAACTGCTATTCTAGGGTGGTGGAAAGCTAGATTATTGGTGTCTGAGTTTGATATTAACCACAGGGACTTACTCAGGCCAATAATAATCTCATTGTATTTTTCCTAAGAGTTGCCAACAGCCTTGGCAATACTGTGGTGAACTTAAGATGAAAAGCAAGTGCATTTTTATGGGCAAATTATGAGCTGGAAGTCTTGGTGGTTACTGTCCCCTCATGAGGCCACTTTGTTAAGCTGGTGCTTCTATACCCAGATGATGTAAATTTGGCTATTAGTCATAGTGAGGAACTGTCCATCACAAGGGCTGGTAGGAGCAGAGTCCAGAAGTTGCTTCAATCAGTATGTATATTCAGTTGACTGTAAGAGGGTACAAATTTTACTCCTTGCCTTTCAAAGGAGTACTACTATGAAATTTGTGATCTACTTCTCTTTTGTGCATCAGTTCAAACATACTTCTATATCTATGCACCCAAATTCCTGTTTCAAGTTCTGCTTCTAGGAAATTAACAACTAAACCAGTATTAAAAGCAAAACAAACAAATAAAAACCATTTCTGTGCTTCCTACTTTTGTTTTTAATTTTGCTTTTTTTGTCCCCAGAAATATCCCACTATATAACAACATATTTTGAAATATTCTAAAAAGGTTTCATTTAGCAGAAGCATTGCATATCTTATTCTATAACTTCTGAATGAAAAATTAGAACAGCTTATTTTTACCTTGTTTTAGGCAAACCAATTTCTTAGTTGTTATAATTACTGAGCACGTGTTATGTATTAGCCATTATGCCTAAAATGTTACATTTGTTAACATATGTAATTTCATCATTAATCCTACGAATTAGTCTGAGATATTCTAGTTGCATTATTAATAAAAAAATTTCACCTCGTAAATTTCAATTAATTTCTCTGAAACCATGTTAATGATAAGGGGTCAAATCAGGGTTCTACTTAGCAAAATGGCTTCAAAACTCATAGATTACCATAGCTAAGGATGGTTTGTTAAACTAACTATTGCCTAAATAGTTTTTCAGTAATTATGTGTCAAGAAGAGGGTTTTGCAAGTGTTTTTCCTGTCACCCATCATATATGTTTTATAAAATGCAAATTGCACTCAACTTGGAGCTGTCTAAAGCTGCTTCCCACCAACAAATTATGCTGTTAGCATTTTAGATCCATGAGAGGAAGAAATAATGGAATAGGTCAACAGTACTGACAAAAGAAGAATTGAAGAATAAAGAGTCAGGTCATTTTTACAAGTTTTTATTGTGTTACTTTGTATCAATAGGGTTTTCTGTCAATTTGAAATCATATGCTTAAATTCATTAAAGCTTCTTAATAAGAGAGCTCAGTGGTTAGCAGATCTTACATGCATGGTTAGAATGTAAGGTTCTCTGTTGCATTTCACTGCTGATGTATCTATTTACATACCAGAAATATAATGTTTGATTATGATGGGCTTATAATATGATTTGAAATCAAGAAATATGATACAGATTGATTTTATTTCGTGAACCCTTTTGGCTATTCAGAGATTTTTGTTTGTTTGGGTTCTATATGAATTTTAGGATTGTTTTTGTATTTCTATAGTAAATACCACTGGGATTTTGAAAAGATTTGATTGACTGTATATCATTCTACAGCTTAGGGATGTCTTAACACTATTGGCTTTTCTAATATATGGGTTATCTTCTCTTTGCATCTGCTTTAATTTCTTTTTCAGAGTTATTTAGTTTTCATTGTACAAGTCTTTTTTAAAAATCTCATTGCTTAAGTTTATTTCTGTGTATTATAGTATATTTGACGCTGTTGTAAATTGGTCTTTTTCTTAAGTTTCTTCTTTAATAAATATATACAGAGATGTATAGCAGTAACAATGATCTTATATGTTGATTTTACATCCTCCAATGTATTTGTTCAAACAAATTTGTAGTCTCAGAGTTTTCTCTGTGCAATATCATGCTATTTCTAAATAGAGACAAATTTATCTGTTGCTTTTCAATGTGGATGACTTTCATTTGTTTTTCTTACCTAATTGCTTTTGCTAGGACTTCCTGTATTATACTAATATCAGTGGTGAGAATAAGAGTCTTTTTCTTGTTCTAGGTCTTAAAAGAAAATTTAATTTTTTTGTATCATTAAATGTGAATCTAGCTGTAGGTTCCTCACATGTGGCCTTTATTGCAATGAGAGCATTACTTCTATAGCAAGCTTAGTGTGATAAATTACATTAAGAAAATAGGACATACACACGCAACAATTAGACCCTGATTGCACACCACACAAACAAATCAGCATGAAGAGGATTAAAGCTTAAGATTTGAAATTGTAAGAGTTTTTTTAGAAGAAAACAGAAAAAAAAAAGGTATTGGATAATGGACGTGGCAACCAGTTCTTGGATATGACATCAAAAGCATAGGCAACAAAAACCAAAACAGACAAGTGTAACATTATTACTTTAAAAAGCTTTTATGCACCAAAGATAATGATTGGCAAAACAAAAAGACAGGTCATAGAACGAGAGACAATATTTCAAAACATATCTGATAAGCAGCATATCTCAAAAATGTTTAAAGAATGTCTTCAATTTAGAGCAACGAAACAAACAAACAGATTACCAAGTGGGTGAAGGTGCTGAGGAGGGGGCGGTTGTGTAAGTTTCGCCTGATTCTGAAACATTCCAGTCTGTAGGAAGCTTCTAAAATGGAGGTAAACAATGCAAAACAGCCCCAGGAATCCCTGGAGCCCGAGTAAACAATGAGGACTGAGCAGCAATGACTATGAGACAGGACCAGCCCTCTGCAAGAAGCAGAAACCAACAGAGTTGCCTGGAAGAGGTTTCGGTCAACTGAGTCACTTGGAAAAGGCATTCTCCAACCTGTTGACCTGCCTGAGGCTATGGAACGTGCTCCAGGCTCCCAACTTTTGTGAGCTTTCACCAATGCTGGTGTGAGATTTAGTGATGCAGCTGTCTCTGCTCCAGTTAGTAGCCCCTCACCTCTATGACTGTAAGTAACCCTAATGAAACTCATTAGTTCTCCAGGTTGAATTTTGGTAGGATCAGTACTTTTGTCAAGGTCTTGCTATCTGGGATCAGAAGTGTTGTATCTCACTAGAAAAAAATATTTTCACAAAACAATGTCTTTTCATCCCTGACTAGGACTCCAAGCAATAGTGGAGAGGGTGCCTGAACAGCACTTCTCCTATAATCAAATGAATGACCACCCTAATTGTCATTATAGAACCTTCATCCAGCAATGGATAGAGGCAGAAGCAGAGATCCATAGCTAAGCACCAGGTCAAGCTCCCACTCAAGTTGAACACAGAGTATAAATGAGCCAGGTGATCAGGATCATGAGGAGGAGACCCACGGAGATGGCTGACCCAAGCTATTGGGAGCTCACTGAATCAGAAACACCTGCTGAAGAAACTTCAGGGAAAGGAACTAAACCCTCCAAAGGTAGATGACTGTCAAATGGTGTGAGCAATTCATAGAGCCTCTTGCAGTAGGATCAGATTATGTTTCTGTTGCATGAACTGACATCTCAGAGCCCATTCCCTACAGAGAAACACCTAACCCACCCTTAATATTGGGAGGAGGGTCTTGGACCTACCTTAACTGGATATACCAGACCAAACTGACCCACCTTGGGACTCCTTGCCCTCCTTAAAGAATGGATGAGGGGATAGGGTGGGGGTAGGCTGAGGGAGGACTGGGAGGGACTGGGAGGAGGGAGGGGAGGGGAAGCAGTAGAAATATAGAAAAAACCCTTTAAAATATTTTTTTCTTTTTTATTTACTTATAAAAGTCTTTTTTCCATGTGTTTCCCTGCTCCCCCTCCCTTTCTTCCTCCCAATTCCTCCTAGTTAGCCTTGGTCTCCCCGCATCTTTGTCCCAACAAAAAGCAAGAAGTCATCAGGTGGGTCAGCTCAGCTTGGTGCATCCACTCCAGGCAAGTCCGATTTCCTCATTCCAATATCAAGACTGGGTTAGATGCTTCTCTGCAGGGAATGGGCTCCAAGGTGCCAGCCCACGCACAGGGACACAGTCTGATCCCACCCCTCGAGACACCACATACTGCCCATGCCAATCGACAGTTGCCTACACTTGGTGGGCCTAACTCCTTTTCCAGATGGTTTCCAAGTGGCTGTTCTTGATGTAATGAGCTCCACAGTGCTCCAGCCAGCCTTCACTGTGGGAATTTTCCTCATAATCTCTATCCCCTTGCTCATATAGAGTCTGCTCCCCAACTCTCAACCAGACAAGGAGCTTGGCCCAGTGCCCCACCATGTATCCCTGCCTCTTCCTTTATTCATTGTTGGATGTAGATTCTGTGATAGCACTTAGGGTGGCTATTCACTTGATTATGGGGGAGGTCCTGTTTAGGCAACACCTTCACTATTGGTTGGAGACCTAGGCAGGGACATCCTGTGAATTCTTGGAGGTTTTCCTAGCACCTAGTCTTTTCCTAACCCTACATTGGCTTCCTCTATCAATAGTTTTTTTTTTCTCCCTCTTTGTTGATCCTCTCACTCAACCATCTCCTTATGATTTGTTTCTACCTCTTCTTGGTTGCAACCCGTTATGATCCCAATTAGCTAAGGAGATCTTCTCTATTTTCTCCTCCTAGGGGATTCCCTGGATGTCTCTCTTAAGTTCCTTCTGATCCCAAACTGTGTAGGGGTTGTGGTTTGCAGTTTGGGTATTCTTTGCTTTTTGTCTAAAGTCCACTTACACTTATGAGTGAGTACATTCCATGCCTATCTTTCTGGCTTGTGATACCTCGCTCATAAAAATATTCTCCAAATTTGTCCATTTGCCTGCAAATTTTAGGATATCATTGTCCTTACTGCTGTGTAGTACTCCATTGTTTAGATGGACCACAGTTTGTTAATCCATTCTTCAGCTGAGGGTTATCTAGGTTGTTTCCAAGTTCTTGCTGTTACTAATAATGCTGCTATGAACATAGTTGACCTACTGCCTTTGGGGTGCGAATGTACATCCTTTGGGTATATTCCCAATAGTGGGGCAGGCTGAGGGAGCACTGGGAGGAACTGGGAGAGATTGGGAGGAGGGAAGAGAGGGGGAGCAGCGCATATAGTACGTCTATACAATGGAGGACTACTCAGCAGTAAGAAAAAATGATATCCTGAAATTTGCAGGCAAATGGATGGATTTGGAGAATATCCTCCTGTGCGAGGTATCACAAACCCAGAAAGATAAGCAGGGGATGTACTCACTCATTAGTGGACTTTAAACAAAAAGCAAAGCGCTCCCAAGCTTCAAACCACAACCACTGAACAGCTTGTGATCTGAAACAACTTGGACCAACACCTTGGAGCCCTACCCCCAGATTTTGATAATGGCTCTATCTGGACATTTCCAGCCCTTCCAGTGGGAGTGTCCAAGCCCCGCCCTACAGAAAAAAAAGCCCAAGATCAGGCCACAGAATCCCACCAATCCCTGGCCACTCTGGAAAGTCCTGCTCCCCCAAACCCTGCTCAGTTCTTTGCTGCTTTTGAGGCAGCCACCCTGTGTCTTTCCCAATAAATCGCTTATACAAGGTTTCTTGTTACCAGTGACTTTGTAGTATTCCTTGACTCCCAACTACCAGGATACCTCTCCTTCTGAGCTGTAACACTTAAATCCTTTACCAGAAGAAAGCATAAAGGAAAATGTGGCCTACATAAAATGAAACACAATTCTTCCTAAAACAGAAGGAAATCCTCTTCCGTGAACATTATGGCAGAACCAGGAGCATAGCATAGCCTGAATTTCAAAGAGGAGAACAAATACTATGAAATATACTTGTATGATAAACCGCAAATAAATTCATAACAGAGCAGAGAGAAACAGAAAGGTTTAAGTCAGAAGGTATACAGTTAGAGCTTTACTGTAAAGTATACTGACTGTACTTTATACAAAAAAATTATGAGAAAATAGAATAACAAAAACGCCGAGCAAATGGTTCTGTGGGGAAAAGTATGTGATGTGCAAGCCTAAGGAAGTTCAAATCCCCAAAGCCCATGTGAAAATCTGCACACTGTTGTCCATACCTGTAACCTCAGCACTGTGGGGAGCAGAGACACAAGGATTACTGGAATGTGTTACATGGCAGCTTTATTCCAGGCTCAGTAAGGAACCTTGCTCCAAGTTATAACACATAGGTAGAGTAATGAAGCAGGACATCCCAAGTCATCCTCTGGCTTCTGCCTAAGGGTGTGTATCCTCACCCTCACACATGTGTGCATATGTACAATATACATACAAATACATACACACAAATAAAGAATTGATATCATCTATAAAAATTGTCTGAAGAATGTATCTATGTTCAGTGATCTTAATAATTCAGATAATGGTATATAAGAGAAAAGAGGAGCTAGCTGGAGAGGATGGATGCACATGGCATATGTAGTTCTTTACTGCTACAGTCTCATCTCTATTTCCTTGGAAACATAAATGTTTTTGAGAAATATTTCCTTGTCTATTTGATTTGTTCCTGTGGATCCTTACATCCTTGAGCAATCTTTGGCATAGAATGGATGTTTTATAAATATTTATTGAATCACTGAATGTATAAATATAGTTACTAAAAATAATGTAATGTTAAAACACCAGGTTCCCTTGCAAAGAGCTCTTAGACAACTTATGTGTACAAAGCTGTTCAAAGTTACAAAACATGTGTCTTCTCTTTCATTTCTCCACCTACATTTCAGAAGTTTGTATTGTTTATAGGTTAAAAGAAGAGAGGACTCTCCCAGGCCTGTTCCTTTGGCCAACCTTGTACTGAGAAGGACTGAGTGAGTGGGAAGTATTGGGTTGTGCCCTGAGGATAGTATAAGACTTTAATAGTAAATAAAATAAAATAACTGGCACGTAGAGAGCCTTTAAATGGGCTGAGCATCCTTCAGAACGAGGCCCAGACAAGGCTCCTTACCTTTGTTCTGTAGTTTTTCAGACAGGAGCCTGTCCCCCAGTCTACAACCTAGTGACCTCCCATTTTCCAATCATTAAATAGAGCTAATAATACTGTCCTTACCTACAATGGTCCTGGGAAGCATGATTAATTACCCAAGGTTTATGAAACACTTTGACATTCTCAGATGAAAGGCACTAAAGGGATCTAGAGTGTTATTATAGTTTTAATAACCGGTAAACCTGATATTAAAGCAATGACAACTTATACTTTAAAAAAATTATACTTTTATAAGATCAAAAGTCTTTATGCTAGTGCAGTTTTATACTCTCTGCATAAAGAAACAGACATGATGAGGATGAAGCCTGTTTCCAGTTATGATCTGCAAAGGAAATGACGGAGCATGTACTGATGTTCTGTGAGCATGCACACAGAGAGAGTGCACAGTGCGGCCATTAGAGTAGGTTTCACCATTTCACACAGGGACAATTCAGAGCATCAAGAAGAAAAAGTGAAGGAACAATGATGTGCAACAAGAAGATGCAGACAGGCCAAGTTGTCGGGATGGCTGTCAAAGTCTCCCATGTGATGTGAAGAGACTCATTTAGTGAGGTGTGTAAGGGACGCAGATGGAGCTCATGTGCTTTCAGATGGACAATACAGAAGCACGGTATCTACAAGGAAGACTCCTGAAGAGGCAGCTATGTCTCCTTGGGTAACTCCTCCCTTCTGTGTGTTTTTTGCCAAGGGCCCACCCAAATCTGAAACTTCAGATGAGGCTCAGTATGGAAGATAACTGTGTAGTTCACGAAATTCTGCAGCTCTGAGATTTGAACAACCCAGTTACTTGCACTGGGTGTAGACCTAAAAGCCAAATGGCATCTGTTGTGATAAGCTTCTGGCCAGCCTTTCTGGCTTATCCTCAAGGTTCAGATCCACAGTCCAACAGAAACATATGCCTTCCCACAGAATCACACAGATGCTTGTATTATTTTTATGATGATTGACCTAGGGCCCAGGCATATAACTTGCTAGCTCTTTAGTCTTAAACTAACCCCTTTCATATCCTGTTCAGCCATGTGGCTTGGTATCTTTTCTCAGAGCAGCATCTCAGCTTTTCTCCTCTGTGTCTGCTGCTGTTTCATGGTCGTGTCTCCATCAGGTCCCTGTGGCTTCTCTCTGGCGGCTCTGCCTGGCATCTGTCTTTGCTCTGAGATGTGCCCGAGTTTTCTTAAGCTGGTAGCTCCGCCTACACTTCCTGTCTGCTTTTAGCCAGTCAGCTTTTATTAAACCCACAGGCAGAACAAATATTTACCATGAAAATAAACAGTAACAACATAACATAATCCCACTATAGGCTTCCTCAGACCTTACCCAAGTGTTCATAGGTATTAACACTTTCTCCACTGGCTATCAAGTACAAAATACAGTACTTCCCTGCCACCCAATTGCAGTCCTGTACTCTAATCTGATAAGAACATTAATAGCTGACTCCTTATACCATGCAAGCATGAAAGTAATAAGCTAAAATATGTAAAAAGCAAGAATGAACTAAGGTTCTTGTTACCTGAAAAAGGAAAACAAGGAACTCCTTTGAGGCAGAAATCAGTGGAGGAGTCACAAGATGTTTTATGAACTTAGTATTTGTAAATATATTACATGTAAGACAAAAGTAAAAACAACTGGACTAAATATGAAACAGTGACTAGAAATGCCTACTGAATCCTTTGAGGAACTGATTTTCAAAACCAAATAAGCCATATCTTGGCAATTTTTGTAAAAGTCCATAAATAAAAATAAAACCTTCTGGTAGTATAGGTGGATCACATCATTTTATAATCCTAAATACTAGGGAAAAGTGATATTTTTGTAGGTGAGTGCTTGTAAAAAGAACTGCCATGCAGCTACTTCATGCCCAGACAAGACATCATCCATTTGGCCACACACTGGTAGAGTAACAAGAGTCAAGAGTTCATCCAGTAAAGGACTCTGGTATAGTTGACAAAGGTACAACCTGGGTCCAGCGTGATCAATCAGGAGCCAGAGAAGGAAAAGAAGGGCAAGTGATGATAAATAAAAAGAGTTTCCCCTCTACATTTTCAAATATCACACCTGAAACAGATACTTCATAATCTGTCCAAGTGAAAACTGAACATGCTTAGAGATGCCGTTTGAGGCAAGGTAAGAGGTCGGAAGGAGAGAGAGGAGAAGAAGAGGAAACAGAAATTTCCAACAGTTCCATCTGCCCTTCCCTTCATGAGCAGACACCCATAAATAAGTCTATAATGAATGTCATGACTCCCGATCCTTCCATCAGTGGTCCTTTCCACATGCCCTGCATGGTGTGTGTTGAATGATGTGGTGTACACAGACACATTTATTTGAATGGTGTGTGTTGGATGATTGTGGTGTACACATACTATTTATTTGATAGTATGACTTGTAAAATCAAGACACTTTCATCTTGTGGTCAAGGATGATCAAGGGTAAGTTTGCTTGTGTTCAGGTTTATGACTTAAAAGTCTAAAGTGGGTAGTTATGCCTATATGGTAGATTAGTTAGCCCCAGGAATTCAGGCGTGGACACATTCCAGAAACCTTGGACTGAGGCCTGGCAGAATAAGGCAGCAAATGGACTTTGAAGATTTTATCTGGATGTGTTGGGATGAAATAGAGGGAAGGAAATACAACAAATGATTAGGAAGAGATGGGAGACCTGTAAGAGAATATTACTAGACAATACTTTTTGGCAATACATTTGAAGGCCCAAAGGATTGATTTCCTCTTCAAGAGAAAATAAACACTTTTTTAGGAAGCTTTTAAAAGATTTTTCCATATCTACCACTGTTTCCCCTCCCTTCCTCCCTCCCTCAGCATCCCCCATCCCGTCACCCCCACTAGGAAGTTTTAAAATAAACAAAAATAGAAAACTCAAGCTAACAATCACCAGAAGACATAGTACAAGTTTTTAAATAGTAAAACGTCTAAGCACTAGGCTATTATTCTTTTATTAAACCATTTTTAATTCTTGGGAAAGATGTGAGCTTCATTAGGCTAGTAAGAAGCTGCAATATCACAAACTAAATGCATTCAATAATGCAAATATAAAATTTTAAAATAAATGTTAGTTGACAGAAACAAATAGTTCATTACAGGCAAGTACACTATGATCCACGTAGGGTTATTTAAGAATGTGAAGATGTTCTTGAGATAGTACAATCTACTAATACTATTATATGAATAGAGGGATATAATAAGTTATTACATTATACAAATTTAAAATGCTCATGCTAGTTTGGGGCATGATATACAATATTAAAATACACTCTAAATCAGCAATTCTCAACCTGGGGGGGGGTCATGATCTCTTTGAGGTTGTATATCAGATATTTACACTATGATCCATAGCAATAGCAAAGTTACAGTTAGGATGTAGCAATGGAGATAAAAATTTTATGGTTGGAGGTCACCACATGATGAACTGTATTAAATGGTCACAGCATTAGGAAGGTTGAAAACCACTGCTCTAAACAGTAATGTTGACAGTGTAGGTAAATACAGTATTTACTGAAATCTATAAAGGTAAGTAGTATTATATTATACTAATATCATAATGAGATTTGGCTACTACTTGGATTAAAATAAAAAATCTCCCTTTCTCTTTCCTTTTATGCATATGTGCAAATTATACATAATCATATACACAGGATTATGCTTTTTTTCTTCTAGCCTAAACACTTAGCCATTTTGCAGAGATGTGTGTTTGTTTGCATCATCCTCTGTCAGTATTTTCTAGGTCAGTGCTTTGTTAGATAAGCTTTCCTGTGATAAATGTTTAAACATTTTAAACAAACATGTCTTTCATATATTTGATCTGTTTGTAGTTGAGATGTGGTATATCATAGATGAATCTTGAAAGTACTTGCAAAGTAAAAGAGGTAATCACAAAGACTATATGTTGTATTATTTCATTTGTATGAAATTTTTAGAATAGGTGGAATGATAGAGAATAGTTTGGTGCTCATGTTGGGCTTGTGGGTAATGGAAGCATAAAAAATGTTCCCAGATTAGACTGTGGTGATGACAGCAAAATTCGCATACACACCACTTCTAAACTTTAAATTATGTATTCTGTATGGCACGTGAATTATCTCTCATGATCACTAGTAAGCCAATTTTTTTTGTCGATATTGCTGTTTTAACACTGAAGATAGCCAGGCTTAAATCATGATTTCTCCACTTGGAGCTGTGAATAGAAAAGTTCTTTCATGTCCTGAAAGCCACTGCGTGAGGTTGCTGACTGTCATGTCTGCTTCTAAGCTGGACAGAGAAAGCAAAGTCAATCCATACTTAGCAGCAGCCACAGATTTATAGAAATGCCTGGGAAGTATCAGTTATTTAAGAGAATATCCGATGCTTTAAAAAAAAAAAACCTCAATAACTATATTTTTCATTTCTTTAATTATTTCCCAAATTAACTTATTCAAAGTTTAAATCCCTTACACAAGGAAGGTACTCAGGAAATAATTCTTGAATTTATGAATAAAGAGCTGTATTCACCCCATTTCCTGACTGTTTTCTTAAAGAAACATCATTGCCTCAATTCGCTTTTTTTTTTTTTTTTTTTTTTTTTTTTTTTTTTTTTTTTTTTTTTTTTTTTTTTTTTTTTTTTTTTTTTTTTTTTTATGACACAGAAACAGGAACAACTCCAAAGAAGTGGTGGATCTAAATGAAATTAGGTCTACTTTCCTACTGGTCACATAATCTGTGCTCAGTTACACAGATTCCCTTCCCTACCAGTCTCTGCCCTGCTGTTTACTGTGTTATCAGAGTCTGAAGCCTGACTCCAGGGGTTGCTGATCCCTTTGCCTTTTATTGCTCAGTAGGGCCTTGTTGTCTTCTTTTGTCTTTACACAAGCTATTTCTCATTCTCAAGTCCCTTCACTGTTGGGCTCTTGGGAGTTATATATAACATTATGTTGTCCTGGACAGCTTTTGCTGTTTACTTCTTAGCTCTTTTGGTTTGTTTAGATGCTGGATTGATTGGTAATAACTGTGCCATATGATGTCAGGGCCAGCTCTCCCACCCGCCTTAGGTGTTGATGGGTGGGGATGTGGGCACGTTTTCCAGCTCCTATGCTGCCTACATGGCGAATGAGTAATGGGGACGTCTCTCCCATGCCTCACATCTTGGGGGTGGCTCATCCATAACTCAGCCAATAGGATCAGCTCTACTGTGCTGCCCAGGCGAGGTGCAGGAATACAGGACAGCAATAGAATATTCAAAGAGAGCCCCAGTGAGGGCTCAGTATAGATGGTGTAGCAGAGACCAGGAGGCTGGGACCAGATCAACGATTCTTCTTGATGAACATCTGACTGCAAAAATGTATGAATAAAGGGGTTTACTCTGTGACTCACTATATCACACAACAGACTCCATGGTGGGATTTTCCTTTCCTCCCATTTTTTTTCTCTTAACTTTTATGGGGAGGGGCAGGGTAGGATAGGGAGACAAGATATAAAAGACACAAGAATAAATAAAACGAAAGCTAAAATAATTGTGCTATGCTATAAAAACTCACTACATCATAATTGAATCTTAACTCCTATCTGGAGGCTACTTCTGATTCTACTTCCTCTTACTCTGTTTTCCTTGGTTCTCCGTTCAACACCTTATTAGAGCCTGAACTTCAGACCCTCTGACTATTCACTGTCTATTTTAGCTAGTCCCTAAGGTTTCCTATGCTTTCTTCTCACTGGCCACAAATCTCAAGTGCTGCTCACTGGAATAGAAAGGAAAACAAACAACTGGAAACTGAAAATTGCATATTTGTGCTCACTATTCTTGGTTTTTGTCTAGGCTGAGTTAAAAGTAACAAGATACTCTTTTGTGGAATGATCTTCAAAGATGCTCCCACTTTTTATTTGTCCATTCTTTTTTGGTTCAGAAATGCTTTATACAGTACCCAGCAGACATCGAGTTATTGCATAACCTGCATCTTTCTTAAAACAGGCTGAAATTTAGCTCCTCTTAGTATTATCCTGACAAGCATGTTATTGGCCAGGCACTATGGGAACACTGCATTACCAACTTGGTAGCCTTGGTACTATATACTTCTGAATCCACACAAACAGCTTTCTCTTATTCGAGCAATCTGAAGCAAAAAAACGAGAGAAAAACAAAGAAAAGAGAAAGTATCTTCTGAGTAAGGCAAAAAAGTATTTTCAGCTACTGTTCAGCCTTGAAAATGCTTCTTCTTGCTCTGGGTTCTAACTATTCTTGTAACTGGCACTAAATATTCAATAAAGACACCCATAGATGCTCACCCAATGTCAGAAAGCCTATGGTTTTAGTAATTATATTTGCAATGTTGGTTATTTTGTTTTTATCCTTTTGAAATTTATACATCATTCCTCTGCAATTTTTTTTTTCATTTGTAAAAACCAACCCAGGTTTTGCTTTTTAGCCCAAGGAGCCGGAAACTGACTGGCACACTGTGTCTTCTGAGAATGACATTGTTCAAAGATAGACACAGTCTTATGTAGGAGCAATCATTCCTGATAAAGGCTATGAAAATCTACTACAGCCAGAGAGTAAGAGAAAATAGCACATCATAATCAGTCATTGATTCTAGGGCCACTCACAATTTGACATATCTGATAGAGGGTTGCTTTTGGTAAGGAGTCATTTACTGTAAGGTTAGCATTTTGTTTTCTTAGCGTTACTATTGTTACATCCAGTGATAATGCAGATTATATGAAATACATGAAGTATAGTCACCCGAGACTTTTGGGAAGCTTGCTCTCTCTTACCTTTTGCTCTTTTCTTTGTCAGTCTCTCCTTAAGTAGCCCAGATTGGACCTCAGATTTACCATCCTCCTGTCTCCACCTTCCTGTTCCTGGGAATACAGCTGTGTAGTGGTAACACACTGTTAACTATGAGTGCTAACTATCTTAATATTAGGTGAAGAAACTCTTAGGGCATCAATAAATAAATTGATCTAAATAAATAAAGGATCTAAATAAAGAGAATTGATAGTCTCTTAGCTATTTCTCAACATACCTGAAGAGAAATAATAGTCACAAAGCAACAGAGATCATCTATCATCTGATACAATAAACCAGGTTGTTTACCAGAATTCTCTGTCAGAAAATTCTCAGATTCTCTATAATTTGTGGATTGAAATTCAATATTTAGACAAATTGTAAGACCTATGAAATAGACATAATTCATAATAGTCCCTCAAATAAAAATTACTTGCAGGGAGGGATTAGAAGGAGGAAAATGATGCAATTGCATTATAAGCTCAGAAAGTGAGAATATAATTGAAAAATGACTTGTATGGCTAGGACTATACCTCAGTAATGGAGACATTGCCTGTGTTCCAAACAAGCAATGTTCCACAAGCAATCCCGAAGACTTGCAGAGACTGGTTATTCCATGAGAAAGAAATCCTCATATACTCACAAAAACTCAAAGAATTTGCGATCTTTTCCAGCACAATTACAGGGTGGCAGCAGGGGACTGATAAACAGGCCTGTGGATATACAAGATCTTCAGGAAGTAAAACTTTCAGTTCCAAAAGGTAAAAAATTAGTACATCGGGGTGATGGCTGAGACTGCATTTGTTTAGGTTTTGGCTTGCCCTTACTGAAACAGAATCTCACAAGATTTCTAGAGCCTTCTTCATGCCACTGTAATCTGATCAGAGCCTTTCTTCTAGCCACCAGGAATGCTTTCTAAAATTTCAAGTCATCCGATAATCATAAACCCTTAAAGGCCATATAGCAGAGGATGTATGTGGAGACGCTGTTCTATCTTGTTCAGATGCCCTCTCTAAGGATAATGCCTTTGTGCATAAATAGTATACTTTGGCCTTGAGCCTTGCACCACCTAATGCTTTTCAAGTGATGGGGACTATCTTAGAAGTGTTATAATCCTCTACAAATGCACTGCTTGGTTTTTCTCATTATTGTTATGAAATTGCCAAGAATGCATAAACCAGCTAAGGAGGAGAATTTTCTGGCAGTTAAGTGAACAGAACAAATGTGTATATGTCCATTCACGTCCGCTATGCTAAAGATAATGAGATAATTTCCTAATTGAATTGTTTAACACTCATATCATATAATTAGCATTTCTTTTCAGTCTATTTTTCTTTTAAAACCAAGAGGCAAAGGATCACCTTTATACGACAAGAGTGTGGAGACACATTTCTGAAATCATACTACACTTTTCAGGCATATGGAAAGCATATCAAAGCCTTTCTTGTTATTTTATTTTTTCCCCAGTCTGCAATCATACTGAAAAAAAATGATATCAATCTACCTGAGATTTATATCATTTTAACTCTGTACCTAGACAATAAAATTTGGACAAAACCCTAGAATGAGCTCTTGGATTTATACTGAAAGAACAGTGGTGTTGTAACTGAGCATGTCTGAATATTAAAGTTGTAACCTTCTCTTGCAGAGACAGCTTTAAGACCCATGTCTGAACTCACTGGGTATATGTGTTAGGATCTTTTTGGTTCAACCATGTTTAAAGAAATCTTATATAGAAATGCATTGTTTGTGAATTATGATTTAGGAGACATAAATTCATGAATGCATTTGGTAAGTATTTATGTTAAGATTTACATTAACTTTTTGCTATTGACTAGATTTCTCTGATGCCTACCTTGTTTCCTGTTTGCACTTTTAGTGAAAAGGACAACATATGAGTAGTTAAAAGTACCATCATAATAAAATTAGCATTTTAGAAAACTTTACTTGGAAGAACAAGTACTCTAATATGCAAAATAAATAATTCCACAGTCCTCTGCCTCTCTAAACTGCAAGTGTTAAAAGCATGGAAAAGTGAGGAACAGAAGTCTGGCTGCAGAAAATTTGCTCTTAAATGATACCTAAGAGTACCATGTAATTATTTAGCTTCTTGCAAGATAAGCTACACGCTGGGTGCCCATGTCCTGCAGGATCAATTCCAAACACATACTCAAGAGTCTTGTCTCTATTTCCTACTTTTTCAGAGTGCTGACCTTAAGTCCCCACCTTATTTTAGTTACTACATTTTATAGTCATAATGCAGATTTATAATTAACCATCTATCATATGAATTATCAGAGTTTAACCTTCTAATCTTAGCTCCTCCTTTTACAACCTACTTCCTGAAGTTTCGCAGCTCCAACATTTCTTTAATTCCACCAGATCCTGTAATCTACAGATTACTTTCCACTCTTAACCCTCTGCCACATGCTTTCTGCTCTCTTTTATTCAGCCTAGGGCCAACAATTATAATAATTTATTTGTGCATTTTAAAGCTCTCTCTCTATTGTGGTCACCAACAAAGCCCAACTGCTGCCAAATGAACCTTTCCACACCTGGATTAGCAGCCTCATAGTGCGAGGTAATTGAAGGACACTATCATGATGCACAGCCTCCTTCAACTGGCATCGCTGTGAAGCTGTCCACACTCTGACTCTTCCCTTCTTTGTATGGATGATCAGTCCTTACTTAAAGCAAGGACATTACTAATCAGGATGGCAACTACTCTCCCTTATTACCTGGTCCACACGACTGCACTCTACACATTCTCTTTCTCTAGCATACCCATTATTCGAATCAACTTGATCATTAGGATGATCATTCAAAGAAACATCAATTTCTTTCATGGTATACATCCTTCAAGCTCTTCTTTTTAACAATAAGATCAGAGTATTTCCTGTGTAGTCAAACTTCCCCCAGATGCTTATATTCTCTCATTATTCTCTCATTTCAACTGTTTTATTCTCATTCAGGTTTAAACTCTGTCCATCACGCTTTAAACACTACATCAAAAGCTTCTTTTGTGTGTGTGTGTGTGTGTGTGTGTGTGTGTGTGTGTTTGTGAGTGTGTGTGTGTGTGTGTGTGTGTGTGACAGCAATTGTTATTTCATCTGGCTGTAGTGGATAGGTCATAAACATGAAGAAGCACTGAGATTTCCCTTTCTAAGTGGCATTCAGTAGAGCCTGCATGTGTACATTTCATCCCTCATTCAAATAATGTTTTATAGAAATTAGATCTCACTTAGAAACTGATCAAGCCCAGGCAAGTGGGCATCCTCTTTTAAATCCCTCAGTCTTTTTTTTTTATTCTTTTAAATTTTTCTTTTTCTTTTTTTTATTGCAAAAGCTTCTTCTTCAAGGACATGAATGTTTCCAAATTAATTGGTCAAGTGTCTCCTCACCCCCACCCCAATCTGAGAGTGTATTTCTACCTCCTGCTCAAAACACCTTTATTCCTAGAACAACGTGTGCTCCCCAGATCTCCCAGTTGCTTACTTGTATTGTTCTTGTCCTTGGATTTTATACATTATTATGTTTCAAAATTTAATATTTCTAGTTTTTTTAAAATTTTCTACTTAGATACCATTAGTCATCTCATTGGTTTTATCATTCTTTTTTAATTGAAAAGAGATCATTCTCTCATACAGTATATCCCAATCCCAATTTCCTCTCCTTCCTCTTCTCTTATTTCCCTTCCCCCCTCCCCAGATGCACTACCTCCTCAAATCTATGGTATTTCCTTCTGTTCTTTTTAGTTATTTCCATTTCAGCAGAAGAGGAAAAATAAAGGAATAGCCAGGGATGGTGACAACATCTATAATCTGAACACTCAGGAAGTGAGGCAAGATAACTTCTATCATGAGTTTCAAGCCAGATTGGGATACATAATGAGATGTGTCAGCCTGGCTTAGGTGCTTGTGGTAAGGTTTCATACCCAATTTTAATTCCTGGGACCTACATGATAGAAGAGAATCAACTTTCAACTTTTCCAAGATCTCCTTTGACTTCCCACCCCCCAACACATATATGAATTGCAGTAACTGAACATTCACTGAATAGATGTAATTAAAAAACAAAAATGTACATAAAGAGCCAATATATTCATATCAATATGAAGGGAGTGTGGGTAAAAATTAATTTCATATGTTAGAAATGTGTCTGTTCTTGTGCTAGAAGGAGAAGTCTGTGGTTAGGGAGGCTTGCCGTTCTTTAGGGGACCTGAGTTCAATTCTTGGCATTCTGATCAGGTCATAACCACCTGTTACTCGGGCTCTAGAGGATCCAGCACCTTCTTCTGAACTCCTAAGGTACATGGATACCTCCATTCATGTGCACATGCTCCCCCATGCACCCAATTAAAAATCAGATAATACTTTACAATATAAATACGTCAATTCTCAGAGGAAGGAAGCAGTACCCTAAAAAATACCAGTTGATTCTCAAAGTCAAGTCAGGGCTGGAGAGATAATTCAGTAGTTATGAGTACCTGTTACTCTTGCAGAGTACCCAAGTACAATTCCCAAGCCCCATATGGTTACTCACAATCATCTATAATTCCACTCCCAGGGCATCCAATTCCTTCTTCTGGCTTCAGCATGTATAAGGCACATATGTGCTGCATGCACATCCATGCAGGCAAAACACTTAGACAAACAAAAACCAAAACTGAATATGTTATGTGAGAAGAAAAAAATTATTTTCAATAATAGGAAAAATACAAATAAAGCTAACAAAAATAAAAGAAAGAAAAAGCAAAGGACCCCTCAGAGACAACATAGACATGAAGAGAAACATACTATTTAGTGAGAAAGGAAAACAAGCAATATGAGCTCCCTATGCTTGATGGGAATGTGGACAATACCGCCTCACAAAGCTATTGATGTCATCTTCTCTACTGGGTGGAAAACATTCGCAAAAGTACAGATAAACAAGTAATGCTTTGATAGTATTTAATAATGGCAAGTAGAAAATCAGCATTTGTTTGTGCCCAGAGGACTAAATCAACTTTGTCAGGACCTGTCAAGGGATTATCTACTAAGAAAAGACACAGTATAATCCTTTCTTCTGATGTCCAAATTCTTGAAAATATTTTTATATGACTCCAATATTCATTATTTCTGTCTCATTTTCAAACTTCACATTTTCAGATATTGTGGATGGTAGCTGTAGCAATTCTTAAACCCTTACCATTATTCCCTACTTATACTGGTGTCTTATTATTGACATTTCTTGTCTAGATCATTAGCATCCTTTTAGACTGCTTTTTTCTTGTCGTTTGTGCATCATTTTCTTCCTGTTGAAGCATTCTACTTTATACCTCCTTCTCATAAAGAGTATTTGCAATGAACCCTCAGGTCTCCATAATCTGTCCCCTTGAGCAAACTTTCTGTTCTCTGTGTCCCCTTCTGTAGTACTCAATGTCACTTGCGATGCTCAGCTCCTACAGGACTACTTTGCTGGATTTTAAACACAAATATTTTTTATGTCCTTATTCCTTCTCCCTCTTTCTGGAAATGTCTTTTCCAGATTCAACTGGTTCATCTTCCACTTCTTACAAACCATGCTCAAATATCAACTCTTCAAGAAAACATTCATGGGCAGATTGCAAAATGTGTCTCCAATATTTCTTACCTTAGCACTCTCTTTTTTTTGCTTTGTTTTTCTATGTAGCATTTCTCACCTTCTGACTTATGCTATTGTCTATTTTGTTCAATGTGTCCCCAAACTACAGTGGTTCTTAGTACCTATAAGATGTTCTAATATTTGCGAATGCATAAGTAAGTCTCTATGTGTAAGTATGTGCATGTGTGTGTATGTTGTGTCGATGTGTGTTTGTGTGTATAATTGTAGATGTGCCTTGGTACACTTGGGGAAGTCAGAAGACACCTTAGGTGCCAATCTTGCCTTCCTTAGTCTGCCATTGCATATACTGTCCTAACTTGTGTAGAAATGCTGGGATTGTGGATTCCCATTGCCACATGTGGCTTTATGTGGCTTCTGGGACTCTAACCTCAGGGCCACATGCTTTTATAGAAAGTGTTTTACCCACAGAACTCCAGGACAATCCCTGAGACCCAAAGCATTAATTCCCTATTTGTTCCCAGGAAAAAAAAATTTTGGAAGGGGGTTGAATAATACATGTTGACTTAAATAAAGCCATTGCTTGATACTAATCTCTTTCCTAGTAATTTTACTAGTCAAATAAAACAAAATTAAAACCAATTATTGTCTACATGTAAGACACTAGCCTGAGCCAATGGAGAACATGTGGAAAAAAGAGAGTATGAAATTAATATAATTAGGCACAGAAGATAATGTAAGGGTAATAGATAAGTTAAATGCTAAAAAAACATACAATAGTGATGTGGAGAAGAGAGAGTGACTGGGAGAGGTGGGGTGAGAGGGGGAAGGGAGCTTGAACAAGGATAAACATGAATAAAAAATATGACTTTATTCATAATAAAAATCTTTAACTGCTACTTATATAAAAAAATAAAAATAAAAATTTGATAAATTATTGAAAGGAAGACAGACTTTTCTGTCTGAATCTCACACTTGGTGTTGTAGAATTAAAATCTGAAGTCAGCATATGACTTCCAAAAATAAAAGGAAGAAACGCATCAAAATGACGGAGAAACTTCACAAGAGATTACACAACAATATTGGTTTTGTAAATCTCGGCTGAAAAAGCTTATTGACGTATGAAAATAAAAAGAAAGAAATATAAGGGTGCTCCAATTGATTATTTAGTGCCAAAGGATGAGTCTTAAAAACATGCAAAGAAATTACCTTCCCCGTACCCGAAGCACCTTCATATTGTACCTAGATAGGTTGGATATCCCAAAGTGACCAGTGCTAACTCTGAAAAGAATGTGTTTTCCTCAAGAAAAATGTTTATAATTCACTTTCTAGTTTCTTCAAAAAAAAAAAAAAAGGGTTTTAAGCTACTTAGGTAAGTGAAGAACAAAGAAAACTGTTCTACTAACACAGCGTTTGATTTCTTTTTAAAACAGTCTTGCTGACATTTCTTTTGGGTTTCAGCTGATAAGTATATAGAAAATGCCATCCATTCCAAAGAGCCAAACATAACCGAGAGTCAGAAGATAAATATAATGTACTTATTAATGCTTTGCTGTCTATCCATTTGGAAATTGTCTTTACCCTCAAGGCAGGCTCCGATCTGTCTGTACTTGATACACCATTCACTTTATTGATAATGTTAAACAAACAGGAAATGAATCTTCAGAGCAGCTGCGGCTGTTAGAGCACATGTTCTCTGTCAAAACTGATCACGCAGAAATCAGAGTAAAAGTTCCTTTCTGAAAAACCAACTTCTTTACATTTTCAATATGCATTTTTTTTTTCTTTAAACAGTCAATGAATTATCTGGCTTTGAGAGATCTTTCGTTCTTCATCACTTCGATTTTGCAGTACTTGCCTTTATAAATGTAGGTCAAATGAAAAGCATGTTTCTTTTGCTTTCTCTAAAGTCATTTTTAATTTCTTTTTCTTTTTATCTGTGCTATTTCTGCTTCCCTTGATGCTTAAGGTGCCAAGGTAGTGGAAAAATGTCAAAATATATTGACCTAGATAAGTGTATTGCTAACTATTATTATACCATATAATTAAAAGTCCTTCTGAATTCTACAAAAATACTTGATATAAATCTTGATAATACCTTATGTATTTTAGCTTCAGCGTGTTGCACATTCAATAGCAATAATCAATTAATTTCTATTTAAAATGAAAGGGGATAAAATCATTAACTATACCAAACTCATTGGGTATTAGCCATCTATGCTCTGCTACACATTTTATAAGCATTATAAAATTATTTAATAATTATTTCACTTAAACATTAGGAGGTAACACTAACTTCAAGATCTCATGAAATGTGGTAGGATTATTAAAGATTATTTCTTATGAGCAATACTACCAATGAAAATACCTGATATACAGTAATACTGAGAGGTTATAGAAAAAGAACACTGCTAAACAACTTTTCAAGCAAAGAGCTCTATTGGGTAATATGATTTGACTCTTTACAGATCTTAGGTGGTAAGTAGAACATGATACCAACTTTATAGATGAAAATCAAACAGTTATGTTTCTTTGTGATTTCATAGACAATAAGTAACCATAATCTTTAAAGTTCTCAGTTAAGGCTTATTCTTTGAATTATTATTGTATTTATAAGTGCTAAGTTCTGAACACATGGTGGTAATACAGACACATTCACTAACCTAGGGAATTTACTCTCAAAGAATAAACAAATTCAGCATGGTACCCTCATAGACATAGCATCCTCAGGGACCTATGAGAGCCCATTAGCAAACAGCATCTGTTTCAGAGGTGTAGAATGAGAGCTGGGGAGAGTAATAGCTTCCGAAAAGGAATACTACAGGAATTGCAAGGTGAAGGATAAATAAGAATTTCCATTGAGAAGTGCATTCTTGAAAGAGGGACATGTACGTTCAAGGTTTGGAATTCAAAGCTTGTCTGACAAATTCTAGGATTTCCAGGTTTAGCCACCAGGAATGAGAAGACTATGGCGGGGAAAATTAAAACAGGAACAGGATACCTGGCTTACATTCTTTGCTGTTTCTGAACTTCGTTCTGTGTAGGGGAATACTGCCAACCTCGCCTGAGGAAACCATGGTTCACCCGCCCACGTGGTGCCTCAGCATGCACTTCCTGCTAAGTCAGCTTGGAGCCTGCCACTCTGCCCTGGTAATTGGTGACAAGATGCTAAAGACCAATGAGAGAAAGACAACACAGCTGGGGGAGTCTCCAACAGCCAATGGGAAATCGAGACAGGGGATATAGGTTTCCCCCATACCTGCAGAACTGTTTGTTTTAAACAAGTCTGTGTTTGCTTCTTGCTTGACTCCTGATATGCAGGCGCCCACCAAGGGGTGTCCAGATAGGATACTCTCCAAAAGTTCTGAAAGTTTTGGGAAGCTATTCAAGAATCTTTGGGGGGTCCAATTAATATCAGTAGATGATAGAACATTGTGGAGAGAGAAGGCAGAAAAAAGAATAATTATTAAGTCATTGTAACAAATGTAACAAAATGACCAAACTAAATTATCAACCACAAGAAGGGAAGACTGAGGGTCGAAACCAAAGTGTTCAAAGTACAGAACTGAAAATATTTAGTGAGTGACAGGAGAAAGGGCTCGGAGAAAAGGAGGAATGTAGGATGACTTCAAGCTTCTCAGAGGCTTTTTGTGAGTGCTAGATTTTGTGTAAATTAAGTGTTAATGGAATAGGACAACATCAGCTACATTTTCCATGCAGATTTGCCTATGTGCCGTTAAAATTTGAAGTGAATAGATTAAATAGGCAAGTCTTATTTTTTTAACTATATATAAAAGTAACTAGTTGAGATGTTAAACATATTGTTCCAATACTCAAACACAAAAACTTTGTAAATTACATAGGTCTGGATCTTCATAATTCTCTGCCACAACCACTGTCATCTAGAATCATATATTTTTAGTGTTAAAGTAAAAAAGAGAAACATTTAAATTAAATAATGAGTTTGTTTGCAGAGTGAAGGTTAAAGGCTTGGATTTCTGAAAGAGACCATTGTTTTATCTAAACACTAAGTGGTTGTTGAGGACTTGTTGCACATTTAAGAATTTTCTGAGGCGTTTGAAAAGAATTTTTTGAGGCGTTTGAAGTTAGCCTCATCTCCATTTCAGGCAACATCCTGGTGTTTTGGAGCTATTGTAGAAGTTAGATACCATTCAGTGAGCTAGATAAAGGAGATTTTTAACCTGTAGACACTCATTCTTGGTGCACTGGGTTTCTGAGTTTCACCCTTTAGTCATTCCTTTTAAGTGAGAACAGCTAGGTAACTCTAGAAGACAAATGTCTAGTCTCTCCTGGAGGCCTGTTAGGGGTAGACATGAGGAGGAAATTCTTAGATGCTCATCTCTACATGGGAGAGCACTCATGGAGAAGATGAGGCAGAATGAGAACAAGGCCTACGTGTTAGCCATCACGTATCCTCATTCTTTTAAAAGACGAAACTCAATGAGTGGAACAACAGAATTCCTCAGCAGAGCTGGAATGTCTGTTAAAGGTCCCAGAGACACATGAGGAGGGGATTCTGCAGCAAATCAAGAGCAGAAGGTAGACAGAGGTGGATGATGACAATGGCAGTTTCCTACCATGCATATCCAGTGGAAAAGTTGAATGGTCTGAGCCTTGGCCACCAGCAGAGAGATAACCGTGAAGCCCATGCTTCTCTTCCCGTGCCTACAGCCTCTCCCTCTCACCCTTTCACACTAAATCACCCCAAAGAAGACACAATAAAAAGAGAACGTGCTTCCTCAGATAAATCTGAAAAATGATTGAAGAATCTCTTCTTTGCCTTTTGGCTAAAATCAATAATTTTATGCTAAAGAGATTAACATGGCTATAGAAACAAAAGGAAGTTGACTATAGAGAGGGTAACTTAACTCTGTTAGGGTTACTGTTAAAACATGACTATAAAAAATGTGTTATAAGCAGGAGTTTGATGATTTATGGTTTAGGATTAGGTAAACTGATGGGGAAAATGTGGCTTTGAAAGAGACATGCAAACGTATGATGGGCGTGCCTGTAATTCCAGCACTTGGGAGATGAAGGATTGACATTTTACATTCAGCCTGAGACCTGCTTCCAAACACAAACAAATGTTAGCCTTTTGCTCAGAAACTTTGATCAAATTTATTTTGTTTCACTAAGCAATAATGTTTACCTCTAATTTTTGTGGAAATAGATAATTTCTAGTGTATCAGAGAACCAGATAGTTGCTCTATCCTGAAACTGCACTGGATTTTGAAACACGTCAGTCTCAGAACATAAACATATAAAGCATTATTTTAATACTTGAGGGTAAATTCTTGCACACTTTACATTTTTTTAATTGCTTGCAAAGTTTCTAAGTGTTGAATTTTTTGCTGGGCTCAATTAGGTTCTTAAGAGGTCAATCACCTTTATTCTGTGTGTGAGAGAGAGAAAGAGAGAGAGAGAAAGAGAGAGAGAATATTTTAAGCATCAGCTGTGATTTTTCAAAAATTATTCTTTTTTTCTAAATTTAAACTTGTGATTTTAAATAAGCTATTCTCTTCCATTTGCTTCATTAGGCCTTTGTCCCCTTCTAAAATTTTAAAATTAGATATTATCTTCATTGATTTCCTTTGATTTTAAAATATACTAGTACATTTATTTTTATTTACATATTTTATTCATATATTTCAAAATGGCAGTTATTTGTAAATAGTATTTTTTATTTACCTCACTAATAAAATATTTATATTGTGACACTAAAAGCAGTTATAACACCTCCCCCAGTTTACTATAACTTTAGTATATCATATTCCTTATATCTAATGTAAGACCTTTTTCATTTTTTACTAAGAAGTTCAAAATATTTAAGTTTTATTCTCAGTAAAATTTAATTTTTAAAACAGCTGCACATAATACAAAATTTTTATTTTATAGAATATGTAAATATTTACTACCAGATAATTGATCAGTGTTTTTAATTTTTCTATTTTCACTTGAGATACAAGTGTGTCTTTTGTTGATAAAATGGTATGATGCTCAAAATAATTCAGTTTTACTTTCTTTATTAGACATTTTGTCTAATCTTTCCATGTTTATCTCTTCTATTTGCCTGTTATAGGCTGATAATGATTTGTTAAAAATCTTATATTGCTGTTTCACTTATATCTAATTTTACATTTATTTCTAAAAGTTGATTTTTAAATGCATTTTGATGTGTACTGTATCATTTCCCTACAAAGGCAAATCTCCAGCTTAGCTGTTGTCTTCTATCAACTAAAAATAATCCTAAAATTGTCTTACTTTTTTTAAAAAAAAAAATTATTTATTTATTATGTATACAGTATACAGAAGAGGGTAGCAGATGTCATCATAGATGGTTGTGAGCCACCATGTGGTTGCTGGGAATTGAACTCAGGACCTCTGGAAGAAGAGTCAGTGCTCTTAACCTCTGAGCCATTTCTCCAGCCCAAATTGCCTTACTTTAAATGCCTCTTACATTCTTCTTGTTTTTGGCTACTGTTAGTTCTTTTGTTTCTATTGTACCTGAAGAGCTATTGACTGTCACATTGCTTACATGTTCATAATCATCTTTCCATCTTGTACTAGGAATATTTTCCCTTTTTCTATGCATAATCTCCCTCATTGTTTACTAAAGAACAAAAATTCTACCATGGCAGAGACCTTTTAAATATTTCTCCAATTTGTACACCCTGTTATAAACCTGTCATATCTCAATATATCACTTTCCTCCAATTTCAATGCCTTGTGTTCCTACCAATGATCTATTTCTCTTGTATTTTGATTAATTATAGAATCTGTGCTTTGGGGAGATAGTCATTAGAGGGAGGCCTTCTATTATTTGATTGTTTTCTTCTTGGTCCCTAAGTTAAAAAGCCTCAGTGACAAGAATGCTTCATGGTTTTTTCTTTTGCCATTCATGCATGCAAAAATGATTTAGTAGCTAAAGGACACTTAGTCCTTTGAAATAAAGAGAAATGAGCATCCATAAAAGGAGAAAGTGCCCCCCTCCCCCCTCAGGAGTATGAGAATGGTGGCTCACTGCCCTTTGCTCCAAATGTGTGGATCACCCTTGAGATCTGCCTGAAACACAGCATGGCTAAAGACCAAGGCTCAGCCTTGACTGGTAAGCCTCATTACACATGTCAGCAAGAGCTGAACTGGCTGCCCATAACAAACACTCTGTTTTCTTGACTCCCAGGTTGTAATTATCTAAGTACAGTTCACCTTACATTTGAGATCAATGGGAATACAATTTCTAGATCCCAAATCAATAGCTTTCTCTGCTTCCCTTCCCTTTCTTCTTCCTTCCAAATTAGAAGAAAAATGATATAGACCTTCCTCAGACCACTTATTTTTGGAAGATGGTGTTCTCTGCACATATTATTCTGCTTTGTTCTCATGTTCACTCAAAGAAGCTTCCGGGAGTGACAGGTTAAAATTCTCTATCATGAAAGCAAGAAAGACAGGACTGCTTTTAATATGTTTTCTTTTTTCAGATTACAGATCTATGATTTTGACCATTGGTGACTGTTGACAGATTCTTTTTTTTTTTTTTTTTTTTTTTTTTTTTTTTTTTTTTTTTTTTTTTTTTTTTTTTTTTTTTTTTTTTTTTTTTTTTTTTTTTTTTTTTTTTTTTTTTTTTTTTTGTATGAGGAAGAAAACTGGAAGCAAACTGATTTTCCTAAGCAATCAAAGGAAATGGATTCATTGAAAATAATATCACAACTTATTTTACATATACTAATTACACTGAGGTTAAAAACATACTTTTAGATCTTTGTCCCAAGACTTATGTTTTAAACTCAGTGGCTTTTAATTACTTCCAATTGACAGTTTCTTGAGCCTCTATCAGAGCTAAACAGAGCATAAAGGAAAACATTCCTGTCCCCTGTGTCTATGGAGGAGGTCACAGAATGGTAAAATGAGCTTCAAAAAATACACACAGGTCACATATATAATGAGCTAGTGTCAAGAAGACAATTAGTTAACAGCACCAGCAGTAGCAGCAACAACATGACAATAGAAATAAAAAAATACAACAAAAATCACAACAAAGACCTAAAAACAAATAACAATTTATAGAAAATGTTCTTGACTCATAAATACTGCACTTACTATAGAAATTACATAAGAAATTAATTGGCTTTGCTTTAGACATTTTATGATTAATATCCACTTGTCTCAAGTTCCTTATTTACTACAGATGTGGTGTTCATTAGGCCAAGGTCATAGGTTCAATTCTCATATGAGTTGGTTACACAGTGTTGGGTCAAGCACTGCAGGGTATGTCTTTCTAAAGGCTTGGCTTTCAGGACTATGACAAAATACATATTAGGTAAAAGCCTATTACATTCTGTAAATCTCAGATTCTTTCTGTACAATGCAGATGTAATAGTCTCTTACCTTCTTATCTCAAATGAATCTAAGGGATCAGGGAGAAGACTTGAATGTTCTCTTAAAACCCCAAATTATGGAACTCATATAATATATGGTTCATCATACATTGCAGTGTCCAGTGTCTTTCAAACTCTATTTTTTTTAACATGTAAGAGGAAAAAGTACCTTAGCTTATTGAGGGCTATTTCAATTTCAGTAGTGAAACCCTATAATTTAAAATACCCACCTTCTTTGTTTTGGGATGTTGAGTGCTTACCCTATAATAAGCAGCTCAAAAAGAATAGAGTCAAGTCTATCTGATTGTTGTGGTTTAAAACAAAATGTCTCCAACAGGCTCATGTGTCAGGGGCTTAGGCCCCATCTGATGGCACTATTTTGGGGGGTTCTAGAAATATCTAGGATATGAGGCCTATTTTAGAGGTAGTAGGTTAGATGCCGTTGGAAGGGTAACTATGAAGGTTATAACTAGTCCCTAGTGGATTCTTCTCTTCCTGTTTCCTGTCTGTTAGTACAGCCTTTGATGTATTTCTGCTACCATGATGCTTTGTTTCTGTCTGAAGCCAGAAGCATAGATCCAAGTAACTACATACTAAAGCTGCTTAAAAGAATGAACTATAATTCCTCTTAAGCAGTACTGAAAACTGAACTAACACAGTAATTCGCAGTTGAATGTTAGTTTTTCTTATGAACAATAAGCTCATTAATGCTTATCATAATTTTTAAACCATGCAAAATATGACATTTATTTGTAAGATAAGTATAAAATGCCCTCAACAACAATAATGGTTCTGGCCAAAGAGAAAAATGACTCTAGTTGGGAAAATAGAAACTTAAATAAGCAAAAAATATAAATAAGAATATACTTGTAAACTGAAAAAAATATGTGAAAGAAACAAAAAATATTTCTATGAGAGAGCGTACAATGTTGAGTATATTTAAGGAATATGGAGCTCTCTTAACTAAAATTGAGCTCTAGCAAGATATTCAATTGTCAGCTGGAAAATATTGAAGTGGAGTGGGGTAAAGGGAGATGGGGGAAAGAATCGAGGCAGAAGGAAGAATGTGTATGATGGATTGGCCTTTTTTGTTTTGTATCTTGATCTTGTATCTTAGTGCCTGGATTCCCAAGGACAGTTTTCTGAGAAAAGCAAATGGATCTGCAAATACAACTTTCTGTCAGTAATAATTAATTCTAGGAGTTCAGTTTTTCCTGCCTTTGATGACAGACTCATTTGGGGCTCAGCCATCTTTCTAATATTTTTTCTATTATAATAAAAAACTGGGTTTTTTGTCCCCATTTAATACTTTGGGTAAAGTGGGGATTAAGTTACACTTTCTAAAGTATTTTCTGTCAGTTGTCAATGCCATGAAGAAGGCATGCAGCATCTCTGATTTACTGGTCTAGATAGAACCATAGCAAGTAGTAGGGGAATTTTGATGGTTGTTACTTCATTTTGAACCATTAGCAGATTTGGGTCTGTGTGTCTTGAAATTCTTCACCTGATGTTTCCCTGACTTCTCAGAATAGTTTGCTCTCTGCATAAGACTTCTGTTTTTCTGCTCACCTGCTTGGCTACTTTTGTGTTCTGAGACAATCGTTTTTGTGGTCGAAGGAAACATTGTTAGTTAGTGTTTATTATTAACTTGAAGGTTTTTTCCTTACTACAGTGTTCAACACCCTATATCTTTCCACATCTGGTCTACTTACTTCTACTCTTACACAAAATGTACAGGAGTTCTTTACATGGCTGTCATTTCTATCTCTGATGAATTTTCTAAATGTTATTTTTGATTCTCTTCTTGGGTAATTAAGACTTTTAAAAATACCTTCATGTTAAATGGTTATACCTTTAGCTCCATGAGGATTCGATCAGGAGTCCATCAGTGCTCATTACTCTTTTCTGTTTAGGTTCTTCATATAGTCTCTCTTGATCCTCCTTCTATCAGGCATATGGTGATACTAAAAAAGTTTCTTTGGTGGAAAATGTCTTGTAGATATTACAAAATAAACATGGAACTCTTTGTGGCATAATCAGAAACACAGAATTGAGTTTTGATGAAAAAAGTGTGGTACAAAGTAGTGACGTCTGGCAAGAAAACTGAGATAGAAGACGTGACCAATGAGTCACAGTCAGCATATTTATTCATCAGAAAAGAAATCTAGTAAATCATTTATAAGAGGAATTTAAATCAGGTCAAAAATTTCCAGAATATTCTAAAGTAGTTAGTTATGAAGTCAGTGGAAGGCTTAAGACTTACATATTTTACATTCAAAACACAAGACTAGCTTGAGCTCTCTGTGTATTTAGCAGCTACCAGCAATAGGTAGAAGGTAAAGTTAACTAAACCACAGGCTATAAAAGCATAGACATTAGTATGGAGATTAATTTATGGAATTTGATTCTTTGTCTGATTAGATAAATTACTATACTTTAGCTAGCTTGCTATATCTCACAGAATTAAAACTTCCATTTTTATTTTGTATTTACATATCAGATGAAATGAAGTCAAATCAGTTTTTGATTGCTCATTTGCTGGTGGTTGGATGGACACTGACTTAAGAAACAGTCAAACAGGATGACTTATTTTCTTTCAGAATACTTACATCTCTCTTTCCCACGTACTAAGAGTTTAGTTGAAGGAATAATGGAATTGCAAGAGAAGACAAAGAACAATAAATCAGTTGTAATCCTTATCTAACAATAATATAATTTGCATTACATTGGATATAAATGGTTTAAATTCACTAACCCAAAGGTATAGAGATGAGTAGGTTAAAAAAAAAAAACAAGGCTCATATGTGTTGTTTATATGACACACATTTTACTTGTAAGGACACATATAGACTGAAGGTGATGGGAAAACAACTTCTGCGCAAGTGGAAACCAAGATTGTAAGATATATTTATATTTACAGCAAAGTTAGACACTCTTACTCCACTGTGGGGGAATTTTCCTTTCTACAATATATGCTTATGTAATTCTTGATTTTTTAAAATAAATTACATCACATTTATACATATATGTTTTAAGTGTTATATCTGGATATTGAACAATTATTGTTTATGTTACTGTAGAGAGAAAAAGATTTTTTTTTTTTTTAGCAGAGAAACTTACCTTTCGGGAGTAATTTTTAAACGTGGTTCTCAATCGTTTATTTACTCACTTTTTTCTCCCATTTATTTCCATGTTAGGGATTATACCAAGGGCTTCGTGTGTCCGGCAGTACACTACTGCTTACCTGCATTCCCAGCCCTCATTCACTTTTTTAAAAATCTGTATGTTAATCCTTCATTCTATGTGAATTTCTCCCACATTTAGAAAGAATCTCAACAAGTTAGATTGAAGCATTTTTCTGTTTTTTTATTAATTTCATATATTCACCAGGATTTTCTGACACTAATGAGATGATGTAATCAGTTTGTGTTGCATTGTTACAATTCCATCCAACGGAAAGGAACATCCACAGGGCACATGCTCCTGGCCAGTAAGGGTTTTTTAAATTGGGTGTTTAGGTTAAAAAAATAATAAAGTAGTTGAAAATTTTCTGTGTAAAACAGACTTAGTTAAGTTCTCTTTAAGTAAGAACTATCATATCCAAGTAGCAATTTTAGTTAACACAATACTTTCTATCTTAACTTAATATTATTTTATCATCCACAAACTCAGCCACTAACATTATTTTTAATCAACTCAGTGTAACATGTTTAGAATATATCTATTTATACTTAGCTGTTTATGCATTTGTCAGCATTCATGTTTCTTTATACACATTTCCTTTATTCTTAAATTTTCTTTGTATCTCTTTTTTCCTTTCACTCACCCAGAGCTCCATTAGAAGTGGCACTGGAATGGCAGAGCTGGCAGAGTGAGACACTGCCTTTCCTAGAAGGCCTCAGAATTTAGCAGAACCTGGCCCTGGGAAAAAATCTCAATGGAAATCATAGACTTGAATGAACAACACTGCAAATATGGGCTTCCACAAAGCTAACAACTTAATGGGATAAACCTTTATTTATTTCTTTTCCCCTTTCAAGATGTGTTCCCATGAACAGTTAAGATTAAAAAACAAGATTAAACAGAAACAATGGGTGGTAACGACTCGGGTCTATTTCAGAGTGGCTAATCAAAAATAAAAAAGTCAGATGCTGGTAAAACATTAAACAGGTTATCTTGGTAAACCACTTCTTAGTCTGGCAAATAATTAACATCTTTCCTTAGAATTCCAGAAAGAAATGCCAAAGCTACTTTTATGGCTCTAGGAAAACATTCCTCAGTTGAAGAAGTGGCAACATAAAATATCACTTAGATTTAAACTGAATCAGGCCAGCTTTTAGAAATCTATCATAAAGGTGGGCCAAGGAAGTGCAATCCTATACTTTTCTGTATAGGTTCTAGGACTGTACATTGAGACTACGAGAACCTCATGAGTAACAGAGAACTACCCAGGTGAAGGACTCAAGCAACCATTGAAGATAGCAAGTTCTCAGAACCATTTAGTGTTGGGATATGGTTAAAGATGCAAGAGTAGAAAACTCCTTCACCATTTTTCTTATCTAGATTAACTTTAGCTTTGTGAAATTGTCTCCCGACTTTGCTTTTATGCCAGTCTAAAGTGTTTAGTACATTGCTGAGTGTGCCTGTATATACACATATATAATCATGCAAATAATTATGTGTTTAGATACATTAAAATTTTACATGAAGTTATATTTATTGAAACCACAAGATAAAATACATCTTTCCTTGATTAAGTTGGGGATTGTGCAAAAAGGAAAAAAGCCAAACCAACCAACCAAACCAAACCAAACCAAACCAAACAAACAGATAAACAAAAAAACAAGAAACTCTTGGTGGGGGCAGAATGATATTGTGTCTGAGGCAGGGGAAGCTTGCAGAACTAATCATACTAAAAAAAACCCTACAGAATCAGAAACAGGATCCGACTTTAAGTCTTAGGATCCAACTCTAGAAGTGTTCCATCCTTTACAGCAGCATACAAATGGCTCTATGGAGGTACTAAACACTACTCTACCACCTGCTCATTTTCCTACTTCATTAGCAAAGAAAATTACCCCACTCATAGAATGCTTCATTTCCTTTCCTTCTGCATTGATCACTAAAGCATAGGTCTTCTTGACATGGTAATTTATTTCAGAACAAAGGAAAGGAGAGCTATACAGCACATTACCCTAAGTGACTAAATTCTTACCAAATCAAGATAAAGGTCAGTGATGGATGCAATTCTCTTCCAAATGTTTCAAAAGGCTTTTCTACAATGACATCATATGATGATGCCAGGGCATGGAAGGTGAGTTGATCTGCCTTTCATCTTCCCTGGCTCAGCCTCACTCTAATTAGCTATATGAATAGGGTCTTCATCATTGTTTTTCCCCATAAATTGGATCAACAGGTAACCTGTGTTTATGTTAACTACTGTGAATTTTTTCATATTAAAAGAAATATTTGATATTATTTTTATTAGTTTTGTTTGAAAAAGAAGTTGAAAGTATCTGTGGTTGTGTGTATCTTACTTGTTTACCTACTTTTATTATTATGAATAAAACAAAAGATTACCCCAAATATAAACTCAGTGATAACTATAGGGTGCTTCTGTGTTATATCAATCCATATTTTAAATATTGAGACCCCAATTAACTTCATGTCTGTAAAGTATGAGTTTTTACTAATTAAAGAGAGAACAATTGGACATGTCATCAGATTTGTTGTTAAATAAATCATATTTTTACCCAGATAATTCAAAGCCCTGTTAATGATCTGTCATAAAGGTTGGCAGGTGCATGTTTACATTGTAGATGGTTTCAAGAGTTTGGTCACTTGATTTGAATGACAAATTGTCAACATTCTCATAAATGAACACATAGATTCTGTTCCTTTGCTAAATGATGTTTATGAGAACTAATATTTTTTTACTGTCTAGATTCACTATCTTCTTTTTTTTCCTACCATGGAGACAATGTTTAGTGTATATAGTAAAAATATCATGAAGGATACTCTTCTAATAGTCACCTTATTGTTTTGGTACAGGTCATCCATGATCTTGTTAAAACACATAAATAGCATTCATTTCATTGACTTTAAATTATAAGAGTATGATCTCAGTTTGTAAGTTATGAAAACTTATAGGAGGTAGTTAACCAAGTTCACGTTGTCTCTACTTGAAGTGACTAAATATGTCAGGATTTTCTTCTGCATCCCAGGTACCTTCTATGTATTACTTAACATTTATATATCTCTAATCATGAGTATCTAAGTTTACATGAATTTTGAAATTTAATAGATGTTTATATGAAATCTCAAAGTGATTAAGATAACTCTCCCAAAATCACTCAGATAGGTTGTTGAACAAACACATATAATCATGGGCTGATTTTATTCTAGATCATGTAGTATTTCCCACATATCACAATGACCAATATTATGTATTTTGGGATAGACATTTTTTCTGAATGCATAGTACTTAGGAATAATTCGTTAAACCTCCTCAGATACTAGTAGGCAATACTATGAAAAGTTATATTTAAAATACTGTTTAAAAAGTGATATTTAAATTTTACTTAAAAATAGATGGTATAAAGTAAGTCAAATAATACTAAGTCATTGAATGCTACAACCCATTCATAATTAACTTTAGCACACCTTCTTCATGCCAGTTACTGAGCTGCTAGATGCTGGAGGCAACAGAGTGAGTAAAAGGGAGATCTCGCTTTACCATTGAGTCACTTGAGATTTGACTGAAGAGACACTGTTAAAGAGATTCACAACTATATACATAACTAAATGTATTTTCTGTGTCCCTTTTTTTCAAAGGATAAGTAAAGAAGACTCCAAAAATTATAATATAAGCATGTCGGTGTTGTGGGATGTCTTTCTGTAAACTGCGAATATCATTTGTTAGTAAAGGAACTGTCTTGGCCTATGGCAGGCATCTTAGAAGTAGGCAGGGAAACCAGAAATCAGAACATAGATGGGGAAGGAGGGTGGAGTCAGAGGAGAAGCGATCCAGCTGCTCAAGACACAAGATGTAAAGAAATACGTAATCTATGGGCCATGTGGCAGGACAGATTAGTGGAAATGGGTTGAATTAAGATGCAAGAGCTAGCTCAAAACGTCTGAACCATAGGCCAAGCAGAATGTAACTAATATAAGCATCTGAGTCATTTTTGGGGGCCTAAGCAGGGATGAACAGGTCGGGACCTTGGGACTAGGCCATGCCAGAAACCTTTTAGTACCTGTGGCACTTGTGTTGTAAGAAAACAACTTCAAAACAATCATGAAAAATGTGGTACATTTACACAATGGAGTATTTATTCAGCATTAAAAACAATGACATCTTGAAATTTGTGGATGGAACTAAAAGAAAGTGAGGTAAACCAGATCCAGAAAGACAAACATGGTATGTACTCACTCATAAGTGGGAATTAGACATTAAGCAAAGGACAGCCAGGCTACAATACACAACCTTGAAGAAGCTAGGTAACAAGAAGGACCCCAAGAAAGACATTCAGAGATCCCTCTGGGAAGGAGAAATACATAAGTTCTCTTCAGAAATTAGGAGCATGGGATGTAAGGGGTGGTAGGATGACAACATGGGGGAATGGGATGATAGTGTTGGGGGAGAAACAGAGGGGGAACAACAAAATAGGTATCTTCACAGAGGGAGCCATTTTGGGGTCAGGGAGAAACCTAGTGCTTGGGAAACTCCTAGAAATCCACAAGGATGACCTGGACTAAGACTCCAACCAGTAATGGAGAGGCTGTCTGAACTGACCTTCCCTTGTAATCAGATTAGTGTCCACCCTAATTGTCATCATAGAACCTTCATCCAGCAACTGATGGAGGCAGATGTGGAGACCCACAGCTAAGCACTGGGTTGAGCTTCCAGTTCAGTTGAAGAGAGGGAGATGAGAGGGGACAAGATTATGATTAAAAAAAAAAAAACCAACAACAACAACAGAGACAGTTGACCCCAGCTATTGAGAGCTCACTGACTCTGGACCAACAGCTGGGGACCAATATGGATGATAGTTATGTGGCTTGGACAGTTTGTGGGGCTTCTGACAGTGGGAAAAAGATTTATCTCTAGTGTATGAACTGGCTTTTTGGAGCCCATTTCCTACAATGGGCCTTGATATGGGAGGAGAGGGAATGACTGTGGTTGATATTTAATACACCTAAAACAATTATAAAAATGACATTTAGGCTTTTATGATAGTGAAATGATATAGATTAACTCAGAAGTAGTGATTATTTTTAAGCATTATTGTTAAATATAAAAATTGTTCTGATTTCATTTGTAGTTTATTATCAGATTTTTCTCTTTTGTATTTTTGACATATGTATACAGCTATATGATTTTTTAAGTGAAAGCAAAATATTTTTAAATATTAAACTATTAAGAGATTTGACAACTTTCACTCTGTGTGTGTGTGTGTGTATGTGTGTGTGTGTGTGCCTGCATCCACCTTATGATTTTTCTTCTCTGTGTTTGGTTAATGAACTTTGTGCTTCTGCATTTCTGATGCTTAGTCATCACAAGGAGAAGGAAATAGGTACAAGTCAGTTGCAAAGATTTCCTTTTCTGATTTCTGAATAACAGGCTTGATTAAAAAGAAAACTGAAAACTTGAATTAATGCTTTCCAAGATTAAGACAAGTCTATGGGACTTAGGCTTCCAAGGCACTAGCTTGTTTATGTGTTCAGTAAGGAATCAGAATCAGACTAAAAAATGAAAGTAATTTTGTTGATAAATTACCTATATGCAATTCTATTGCTAAAGGATCAGAAAGAAAGTTTTGCATTATACTTTATGTGATGCAAAGTCATGTACTACACAATAAAATATGCTTAAATCTTTGTTCCTAAAGATCCACAAATTTTATTTCAAATATATTTATTTGATTTTCCTGTTAGGAAAATAATATTTGTAATGCATTTAATAATTTTAGAAATGTAAATTAAAAGAAACTAGTAATTATCCAAAATCTTATAGCACTATGTTTCTATTTTGTACAGATGTACAAAAATACTTCTAGCATTTATAGATATACACATATAACTCTAACTGCATGCACATGTATATATACACAGTAAATAAAGATATATATTTATGAGCATAAGAATGCTTTACATATTTATGTATAATTGTATTTTCAGATGTCTTATATCAGATGTATGAGATCTTGTGTCAGTATCTTATGTAAACCTATTCATCTTTCAGTGACATTTAAGGATTTCCACATTTCCTGTATTGTTTGTGGAGATGTTGATATCATTAACTTGAAAGCAGAATATTGATATAGATGCTTAAATAATGGATCAGAAATTCATGGGCTATAAAATCATACTCCCCTCATCTACTTCTCATCCTTTTGGATGTTCATATCCAAAATGCCCTCATAAAGCCTTCTAGGAAGGCTTACAAAGAAGCTAAACTATTTTAATGTAACAACAGTGAGACTTTGGGTTGAAATTATTCAGCTATCATATTATGGGCTGTATTGTCTTTTGCCCTGTTGCTACAAAATATATTATAAAAATGCAACTAAATTTAATCTTATTTGTTCTTGATCTCTGTCACTAGCTTGAAATAATTGTAACTACACTAGCATTACACAAAAAGGAAGATTATAAAGGAAAGAATTTCAAATGTTACTAATACAAGTGTTTCCATAAAGGTTTTATAAATTCTAGCCTCACCTGTATGTACATCAAATCTACATTCTCATCTGCCTCTGTTATATTTTATTGATCAGAGGTACTGATTTGGAACTAATAGTTACTTGTGTATGCTGTTGCTGTTGTTTGTATAGATATAAATCAATAATAAATTGCGAGTCTGCACAAGTAACATTTAGAAAGAAAACCAAATGAGTTATTCCTATGTGTGACATTAAAGAAACAAAAATTAATTTGCAGGGTCTCAGGCCCCTTTCTTTACTTGTCTGATGAGGTTAATATATAGGGCCAGCTCTAACTGGTGTGATATGGCCAAAGTAATGATAGCCTGAGGCCAGAGAAATAGAGAGCTGACATCCTGACATTTATTTTTTAAATAGCTGAGAATTTTCCAGGCCTACTCTGTCCATTCTACTGACAACGGTTCTTCTGTTCAGCATCTAGAACAGAGACATTCTTCTCCACATGACATAATTGAGGATCCACCTTAAGACACTCTGAAAAAGAAAGACCTTCTCTGACTCAGACTGACTCTCTGTTTGCACTTTCTGAAGAAATGAATATGGTTTGGAATTTTTATGATTATAAAAAGAAGATATTAAAAAAAATCTCTTTATCCTCTATTGGGGAGTAGACTGTTTTCAAATAGTTTTAAAATTTAACAAGATGAAATTTAATAGTAGAGTTCTTTTTCAGTATGTACAAGTGCTTGAGGTTTAATCACAAGCACATGCATGCACATATACATGTGCACACAACACACACACACACACACACACACACACACACACACACACACACACACACACAAACCAAGAGAGAATGAATTAAAAAAAAATCCCTGTGACTAGGCCCGTATTTCCAAGATTCAGAAGCCTAAACCATGAGTTCAGGGCAGTCTAGACATGAAAATTGGTAACTTTAAAATATTTTCATGTCTTTTCCTATTTTGTGCTGACAGTAAAACATTCGCTAGGCTGTTAGGCTTATTAAGAACGATGGTCATGATTTTAAGCCTACAGTGTTCTGTGGCTACAAAACATTTAGATAAAGAAAAATAATGAAGGTTGGGCTTTGTTGTTGTATATAGGAGATAGCATGCAATGTACAAGGGTACATTCTGGAAAAAGGAACAGGTAAAATATGAAGATTAAGGTCTAGTCCTTGGCACTAGATTAAATGTGAAAAAGGCAGTGTAAGACTTGGAGTACAGTGAGAAATTGTCATGGTAACATGGGGCAGTTCACTGAGGTGAGTAAGCCTAGAAGAGATGGAATATTGGGAGCACTATAGATGAGGAAAGTGAATGAGAGTCTATCAGCATGTTAAGAAAATAGTAGGTCTGAAGGCTACTTAATTTAATTCTTTCAAAAATGTAAGAAAGAATCAGGACTTTGGGGATGTTTTACCTGAAAATAAAATGGATACCCCATTCAGAGAGTTTCATTAGAGTGTATAGAATACAGATTTAATCTATACTGAATATGGAAAATATATTTTAAATATCATTTTCATGATTTCAATTTACCTATGACTCTGGTACTCTTAAAATGTAGTGTAGGGTTTGGATGGTGTAATTCTTCAGTTTGGGAGAATGTGGAGGAAATACATGCATATTCTTAGACCTTTTAAACATACCATTTCAACAGTCAGATTGAGCATAATTTTAAAATATTTAGTTTGTATTACTTAGCTACATGCCTTTACTAGAACAAACTATAATGCAAAAATAAAGATAAAAGTACAGTTTAATCACATTTAAAATTTATCTTTTTAAAAATTGACTGTGATTTCCTTTGTGTTTGTGTCATTTTTAGACTACAAGATGCTGTTATATGCAAATATTTTTGTTTCCCTTTGGTTAATTTCCAAATAGTCTTTCCCTAAGATTAAGATATAGCACTGAATCTAGATATGCCTTTGAAAGACATCTCTCTCTCCCTTCTTTAACAACCAACACATAACCGTGAATGCTTGACAACCTCCATGGTGACATCATCATTCTTCAAAAAAATGCTTATGAAAGTCAAATGTCCTTTAGGCCAACCCCATGAGCTTGGAGAATATCAAAGGGGCTGAGCTGCTTCAATAATAAAACAAGGTCATTTTCTGCTTCCTCAGAAAATGTTCTCCATTACTCTGAAAGGAACTTTGGAATTGAATCAAAAAATGAATGGCAGTCTATGCTACTCTAGAAGCTGTGTTTAGATTATTAAAAGGATTTAGATAGTGTTAGTGAAATTAAAGTGGGGACAAAATGCCTGTAAGTCCCCATAAATAAGTACATATTATTTATTTGTGTATCTTTACAATTGTTTTTCATAACATATCTCTAGAGTAATAAGACATTTAAAAGTAATTTATTCTCAATAACACAGAAAAATTGAATGCAGATTTTATTATGAGATAAGTCAGTCATGTTCACAGTTTTAAAGATTTTTTTAACATCCTTCTATCATAAAGTCAAAAAAATTTTAAAGACAGGATTCTAATAAACATTGAATAAAGTCACAATACTGTGAATTTATGCTTCATTTCTAACTCTATTATCTTTATAGCTAGTTTTTTTTTAGACCAACGCATGGAGAATAAAATAAATATCTTCTTTAACAAACATTTTCTACATAAATGTAAAGAGTGGGTTCATTGAAAATATCTCATATGATCAAAAAGTAATATCAGTTTTATCAGAGGAAAAAAACCCGTGAGAGTTGTTTTCTCTCTAACTTTTTTATTTTTCTCTTTTGTGTTCAAATAATTGTCTCTTCAATGAGTCTCATATTTTACATTGGCTTTGAAAATTAGCTTTAGACACATTCCAAAACAATTCTACCCTCAGATAATCATTAACGAATGTTAAGGGGCCTGACCTTTCTAGACAGACAGCCACCAAGAGGTAATTGCTTTATGAGGCTTTCCCCATAGAAGAGATTACATCTGTCCTTCAGGCAACTATGCCTCTTTCTTTGCATTCCAAAATCAATTGATTTATTGGTTTTCTAAATTTTAGTGCCACTGTGGTCCTGATCACTGTGGATGGAAGGGAGTAGAAAGTATTTAATCCAAATCCTAATAAAAAAAAGGCTGTTGTTGCTATTTTTGCAGTCACTGTTATATCCTTTTCAGTATTATCATTCTCAAACCCTTTCACCAACCAGAGTCAGAAAATTGGTTATTAAGGAACCAGGAATGAATAAATCCATGGTAAGCAACCATGGATCCTGTAATTTTTTTCTATACAGGACAAGAACAAAAACCAAAAAACAATGAAAGATGCTTAATGGAAGGCAGAAGGAAATTGAGCTGTCAAGGAGGTATGCCATGACAAGAATAATTCCGAAGAACGGAAGTTAAAAAATGAAAGACATAATGAAGTATCAGTTAGCAGGTTTTTGTTGTTGTTTTGTTTTGTTTGTGTGAATGTGACTGCTACTTGGAAGCAACTCATGAGGAGTAAAATACAATCAGAAAACCCAGATGTAATAAGAAACTAAGAGGTCCTACTAAGAAGGTTTAAGCAACTAGACCTTCACAAAAAAGAAATTCCCATATAGCCAATCAAATATACTAGTTTTCTATTTCTTTATAATATAAAGAGATCAGTAGTTTAAAACCCTTGTTTATTATCTCCTAGTTTTATAGGACAGAAGTTCTATAATACTGGGGAACTGGATTCTCTTAAGATTACATAAGATTAGAAAGGTGGCTTCTGGGTGTTCTTATTTGTGGATAAGGGGTGGGTAATGGGAGGGATCTGCTTCCAAGGAAGAGTAATTCATCTATATAGCTGTAGGGTTGAGGTCCTATTTGCTGGCTTGTTTACTTTACACTCATAGAAGCCACCTTAAGGATGCAAGGTGACAATTACAGTAATAACACCTAGAGACTGGGGAGTTAGAAATAATCTAGAATTTGCTCCCTAAAATGATTCTTGCAACATACTAGATGGTAAAGCAAACTTCTCACACACATTAAACCCACCAAGGATTTATTTCAGCAGCTTGAGCTAAGGCAGTATTACACTTAGCTTGCTACACTCTGGGTCCTGGTTGTGATTGCAACACAAAGAATTATGGCAACAACAATAATAATTATAATAATAATAATTTGCCAGTTGAAGAAATGATGGTTTCAAGGAGTAGAAAAAGTGTTCAAATTCACAAATCTCATAGTTTGGAGACTCAAAGTTTAGACACTGATTCCAGCCAGGCTAACAATCACATTATCTAGATTTCAGTTGAATGACTGGGGTTTGAACGGCAAGGATGCATATTGTACTATTGGCTTCTCATTTATCTTTAAACATTTTCATATTACTCTGCTTTGATTAGCTTTTTAGGCTACATGTGCACTGTATGCTGTCTTTTACCAGAGACTTTTGATGAAATATATTACAACACATTCAATCCTCATAGAATTTTCCTGGTATTAAAGATAAGAAAAATGAGATTGCAATTACCTATCTTGCATCAAGTCTCAGAGCAGCAGATTTAAACTTTGACCTCCAGTTTTCCGAACTCTGAAGAATTTGTATGACACTTTGTCATTAGCCTTAGAGTACCAATGTCATTATGCTCACATCTCGGGAAGCAGAAGTGAACTTACGATGACGCGATCACGCTTTGTGTGACAGAGGCCCATTCTGCCACTTACTTGTTACTCTAGCATCAGCTCCTTAATTATTGAAAAAGAAACATTACACTTGGGGGTATTATAAAAATTAATGCTGTATTAGAGGGAACGACTGTACATACAAAACAAAACAAACCAGAGCTTTTTAAGTCTGGAACAACTGCATGGCATAAACTATGTACTAGATCTTATTTATTCCTTGTGTAATTCTTAGGATTGAGAATTTAGTTTGCATCATAGCACTACAATATTTCTCCATGGGGCTAGCTAAATGGTAAGGAGAAAAAATTTTGAAGACCCTGAGAGTACATGCAAATAGCAGAAGTCAAGAGGAAGGCTATGAATGTAGGTCACTAGTTAAAAGAATTGTGAAAGGTGGCTTATGGTAGAGTTTCTTACATGGAAATAGAGAAGACAGTAATGAGCATACAATCTGTGTCTGATTGTAAAGGTTGAACTTACATCTCATATTGGCTCATCCATCCAATTCATTAAATATTTAATAAACATTCACAGGCCTCTGAAGTGCAAGGTGTCAAAAAAAAAAACCACTAAGGTGAAACATTAATTATTGCTCTAAGGTCTTGCCTGCTGATAGAGAAAATGAAGCATGTGAATGTTTATAACTGAAAGTGGGAAGTCACACAGGAAGTAACAAGGTTCTGATGACATTCAGAGGAGGAAGGTATGCTTCAAGTTGGAAAGCATTGGAAATGATCTGTGGATATGGATGAGGGGAAACTTGAAGATCAGGCAGTTGCTCAGACATTTGGTAGCTAAAAGAAAGATAAGGAGTGTCTTAGGGTCTCTATTGCTGTGAAGTGACACCATGACCATGGCATCTCTTATAATGAAAAATAAAATTTAATTGGGGCTGGCTTCCAGTTCAGAGGTTTAGTCCATTAACAGCATGGTGGGAAGTATAGCTGCTCATGGGCAGACAGAGTGCTGGAGAGGTATTTGAGGTTTCTCCTTGGGGATCTGCAGGTAGCAGGAAGAGATTATATACCACTAGACCTGGTTCAAGCCCCTGAGACCTTGAAATCTGCCTTGAGTACTTCCTCCAAGCCACACTTCCTCTACAGCACACATACTCCAACAAGGCCTACCTCCCAATAGTGCCAGTCCCTAAGAGCCTATGGAACCATTTTCATACAAACTACTACAAAGAGTATTATTTGGTTCACCCAATGTGAAAGCAATTATTTACCTTCATTAGATAATTGATATTTGCAATGAAGGTAAGAAGACCCATAAGAGAGATACGTGGTAAGTTATCAATCAGACAGATTCCAGTAGAGGAAGGAAAGAAGTGAAAATTAATTAAGGCTTTGGCTTCAATAGAACGGGAGCTATCACTAATAGCAGAGACATTGACTCCAAAGCTTTCTGGAGGATGTGCAGAAGGGCAGGTGGTAGATGTTTGTTTTGCACAAAGTTGGCTTTACCTAATGTTATCCAAAATCATCAAGAAGGAAATACAGCCTGGATCTAAGCTGCCTGCACCATGGCAGGAAAGCAAAGCGCAAGATGAAAACTTTGTCATGGGTTTTGGGGATAGCTCTCTATCACCAGTGTCCAGAGTTCCAGAAGCTCTTTGGGTACTCATGGTGCCTCTGTGATGGGTATGCATGGCACCTTGGTGACAAGGTACTCATGGTGCCTCCCATCCATTCTCAGTGCCAAATGCAATTATGTGTGCAGACACTGGGATTATGCAGAAGCACCTGGGTCCTAAGTTCATTTGCATCAGAGGTCAAGGAAAATCATGGTACCTGCCCTTAAGCCTTCAAACCCTCAACCTCAAGCAGAGTCCCCTCCTTTTGTCCACATTTATAATGGTCACAGTTCTGCAGAACACAGCACTTTAGAAGTGTCTTTGATTGTCAGGAAGATTGAAAACCTTTGGCCTATGCAAAAGTTTAAGGTTCGCAAACAAAAAGATGGAAACAGGTCTTTAAAAAAAAACCTAAGAGGAATAAAAAGAAATGCTTTTTTAGTCTCCTTCTATTTCACGAGGACAGGGGTGTTAAAATATTATGGTAGCACGTGTACTTTTAAAATTACAACTGTATTTTTAAACAAACCATTTGTTGGTGAAGCAACTGCAAAAGACATCTAAAATTATCATGTCTATATTTGATTCATAGAATTGCATGTCATAAACGAATGAATAAATTCATCTAGACTATGTTTATAATTCACTTGTAAGTTGTGATTTTGTAAGCCTGGTTTTATCCTGGATCATAATTTTTTAATTGTATCATGTGAAAATGAATGATTTAAACAATAACAGCATGAAAATCAATTGCTGGAAAGCTTAAGGCTTCCTTTTATAAGTCAACTAGGGTTAAAAAGAGAAAACTTATCTGTATACACTGAGAATGCCAATAAGAATACCTTAGTCTATGTTAGTATATAAGTATATATATACTTAATCCATAGTATATAAGAACTGAAAATTTCAATAAAGCTAAGAACTAAAAGGCTATTTTGATGCACAAGTATCATTTAGAGTTTTAAAATAAATTTCACAGACTTTATGTGCCTTTTATTACATCTTATTTAAAGTTTAAAATTCCGATTTTAAAAATTATTAAATCTGACTGGCAACTGACAGCTAGAATGTTACAAACTTACTAACTTTACTAATACTACTATTAATGGTACTAATGCTGAAATGCTATAGTGAATGGATACTTTGGAATTCAATTTTTGATTTGGCTTTAAATTCCAAATAAAATAAAAATGAGACTACTACAGTGCATCCTCCTTCCCCTTTCTCATTCACCTTCTTCTCTGAAGACATTGAATTTGTTTTGTATTAAGGAACTGAGCTCAGTATGCATTAGAATCATTCTAACCTTAGGAATCAATATCCTTTTAGGAGCATCAAGTTGTTTCTCCAAGCTAAAACTGCCACTCACAATGTCATATCCATACATGGTGTAAGATTTTATCATGTTAAGAAAGTATTCCCTTAGAATGCACACAGCGCTGTGAGGAGCCTGGCTGAGAAGCAAACAGGCCACTGAACACAGTGATATGATGAGATTAGGCACAAGGTCCTTTGGAAGAACAGCCAGGGCTCCCTCAATGTAGTGTTAGCAAGCAAGGTGACTGGGCAAAAGGTGTTTGACCTCAGTCCTGAAAACTGGTAAAATATCCACAAACATTTATCTAAGTGGCTTTCAGTCTTCCTCATGCTGCAAACTTTTAATACCTCATGCTGTGGTAACCCCCCTACCATAAAGTTATTTTTTTTTGCTACTTTATCACTGTAATTTTACTCCTGCAATGAATATAATGTAATAGCTGACACACAAGATATTTGATATGCAACCCCTGGAGGGATGTCAACCCACAGGTTAAGAATTACTGATTTATCTCTCTATGGATTCAAACATTCTAATCAGCGTGACCTCCTGCACATCCATTCCTCCTTTCTTGAAAAGGTAAAAAATAAAACAGGAAGTTTTTGTTGGGTATATGTGAGGATAGTGGTGCTACGTAATAAGTACCTCTAAACTAGAATTGGCCACACTGAGATATATATGTTAAAGAGAGTAAAGACAGAAATTAAAAAATCTAAGAGTAATACTTTAAAGAGGGAAAGCATTGAGTGAAGTATTCAAACAGCCATCGCTTTCAAATTCTGATGTGATGCCATCATAGCCAATGTTCAGTTCACAAATTTACCTGTGCACAAATTAAAACATAGATAATTTTTCTTTCAACTGCCCTAGTTCAAACTTTCAACCTTTTTAGGATGATAATAAACCAGAGCTTCATCACTTTTGGACAGTTTTCAATCTGAGCTTGTCAGTTTTTAAACTGTAAGTAGCCTAAGGGTGTGGGCATTCCTCTGGTTACGAGGATATTCATGTTGTTGGTTTTCTTCATGGTTGTTTGCCATGGAAAACTTGGTTTTGGGGAAAACAGACATTATGTCTGTCTATCTGTCTTTCTGTAATCATCACATTCCCTTTGAAGTCTCCTGTTTCAGATATAGTGAAATTGCAGGGAATGATGCCCATGTTCTATGTGGCCTTACAGGATACTTTCTCTCTCTGATCTTTGCAAACCAACCCCAGTGTCTCACAGCTTTTCTGATACTCTTTCCACTTCCTTTTTCCTCCTTCAAATAATTCTTTTCAGATATTTTATTTCAAACTAAAGGCAGAAGGAGCCATTGACAGTTGGTTGCTTCTGTATTGGCTCTGAACTGATCATAGAAACCATAATTACAAAGATTGTCCCCTTCTTAGAAATGGGGGAAATATATTGATAGAACATACAACTTTAACTTCCCTATAAATTATTCTTCTATTGAAGGTATGGTCCAGGGGAGGGATTAACAGAAAGGAGTCTCAGTTAGCAAAGCAAGTGCCCAGGTATCCTAGGGATGTGTGGTCATCTGCATCTTATACTAATATCCTGTCTCTAGGACTTTGGCAGACAGGTGGTTATCAATACCTGGCTGCTGTTTGAAAACAGCTTGCTTTGTCCATGTTCTCCAAATCCCTAGTCCTTTGATTCTTTCAAATTAGTGGCCATGGGGCTTTTGATTTAGCACCTTGAAGTCTTCTTCAAAGTTATCCCATGTGCTCTCCAGATGTCCCATATTTCACGAACAAAGCAAAGCCTCCATAGTCCCTGGGTCACAAGTATACATCTCTTGTCCCTGCAGTCAGAAGACTTGACTTTTTTCACTACAATTGTTGTCATTATTGACTCTCATTATTATTAATAGAAATTCCCACTTAATAGCAATTAAGGTTTTAAGGCTTTTTCTTCCTATCATCTCATTTGATTCCCACGAGAACCCTGAAAACTAGGACAAGTGCTATTATCTATGCTCCTTAGCTATTGTCTCCATTAGGACACTTACAAGAATTAAACATAGACACGCGGATAGAAATTTAAGTTGCTAAAAGCCCATTCCAGATCACCCAAATGAACGGCCCCTCCTTCCCAGGCATGCATGTCGTGTTTCAGGAGGGCAAATTTTTACACTGCATCTTAGGCATTTGTGGGCTAATATGTGCAGAGGCTTTCCTGAATTGTCACTGGTTTTGGAAGAACATTTGTTACACAATGTACCTGAAGTCAGGTTATATTTCCCAGACACCAGCTTAAATCTTTATAAAGAAATAAATATAAATATTATCAATATAACAGAAAAATAATCATGATATTATCCTTTGTTTTATCTTTCTAGTTTTTCCATTTGTCTTGTTCCTTTCTGTCCGTTCTTCCATCCTCTCTCCCATCCTCCCCTCTCCTCCCTCCCATCTTTCTTCCTTCCTTCCTTCCTTCCTTCCTTTCTTCCTCCCTTCCTTCCTTCCTTCCTTCCTGTCTGTCTGTCTGTCTTTCCTACTTTTCTTCTTTCTTGCCCAGCGGGTACAAGGGAAAGAAGCTAGGAGGAAAAAGAGATCGGCCCTTGCGTGCTGTCTCCTATTAAGAGAGCAGTTGGGCACAGATTTACATAGGCACGCCTCGGGGCATGCGCTCTCTGTCCAGCTTGCTCTGCCGGTGCCATGTTGGGTTTACCATGTGGTCGCTATATATGAGAATTTCTTATCTCACCTGGCACCATGTTGGATTTGCCACATGGCTGCTTTGTGCTGGGAATCCTTACACCCTTTCTTTGCCTGCATAATCGTTTTCTACTCTCAGTGTTCTGAAACAATGTAAGCAATTATAATTTCTTAAGAACCCAAAGGTTGTTATTTCATCAAGTCAATCATATAAACAACTGATATTACAGTTATGTGTTCAGACCTCACTAAGATAAAAGGGCCTTTATTAACATATTGTATCTTTTTATTTAGATCATACATCCACCTTTTTTTTTAACTAGACGTTTCCATTTTCAATTAAATTGATTAGATGTTCCAAAGCTTTACAACTACACAGTAAATGTGCCAGAATTTCAAACAGTTTTTGAGAGATTCCAAAGTCAATAATTGTTCTTCCAGAAGCATGTAGGTAAATGATTACATTCAAATTTGGATCCAAATCACAGAACACAGAACCTTGGAAAAGAATGTTAGAGGCCCCTGTTTAATAAAATGCTTCTCTTTTGGAATTCTCCGCCAAGTAATTACAATTTTCTACTGGGAAAGGTCTAATGAGGTTGGGATATTATCTGTCTTTTCTAATTCTTTGGCTCTGTTGTTTTCATGGGCACAGTGGCTACATATCTCGTTTTCCTTGACATAGCTTTAGTTTACATGAATCTTAATATAAATATTACATTTATACTATAATGTATAGTTATTAATTTTATTCTCTTGTAGCTCAGAAATGCCCCATTTGGGGAATGGTGAGTTGGTCCAATAGGTACTTACCACCAAACGTGAGTCCCAACATTTGTTTCCATCAAATCTGAGTTGGATTCCTTGTAACCATGGGGCAAAAGAAGAAAACTAATTCCACAACATTGCCTTCTGCCTTCTAAACATGCATTATGGCACATGTATGTGTACATCCACATGCACTCACACCAAAAACAAATAAATGTCCACTCACCTATAAAACAGTATATATTTGATATCTTTTCAATCACAGAAGCATAGGCATTTCGTCTCTCACCACATAGTTCCTTTACAAACAATTCATGACTCATCTTCTGTACAATGACTCAGTAACAAGTACTCTTACCATAAACTGACCAGGACATATTCTAATTCAAGTCTTTAACATGCTTTCCTGGATGAAAGTTACTACATCTAAAAGTACAGTGCTCATTTCTCATTACTGCTGAAATTTAGCTTCCTAGGTAGCTCAGATCAAAAGAAACTTCTACTTTTAGAGTACTTGAGGGCCATAGTCAGAAGTCACTGTATGGGTGGTTTTCTTTGGAGCCCTGATAGGAAAATCAGTTTCCTATTTCTGGTTTCTGGTAAGCCTAGTTGGTTTTTGGCTTGTGTACCATAACCCCAATCTCTGTTGCTCTCTTTCCTTGATGCTTTTTACTGTTGTCTCTTTCTTCTGCTATTTCTTTGTGAAAATTGATTATGGGACTTAGAGCCTGCCTTATATCCAAGATGACCTCAGCTCAACATTCGCTGAATTATGCGCACAAATTTTTATCCCCCATCCCAATAAGGTTATATTTACAGACCCCAAAGATTAGGAATTGAAAATAGTTTTTTGGAGAAGGCACAATTCAACCTATGTGAGAACAGATGCTCTGAAAAGCAACCCACACATTTTTTTTTTCATACCATGGAGGATTCTTTATTTCCAAAATCCTTATAATCATTAAACTAGTTGGTTATTTATCCCAAATACTCAAGCCCATAATCTTTAAAAACTGCTTTGCTTTGAGTTTTAAATTACAGTGCCTGGTACATGATAAGCATTTGATAACTCTTTATGATGTGATGGAAACACACAAAAATGTTGGGACCATTTTTAAAAATAGTCATTTTTTTCTTATTTTGTTTCTTGAGCACTCAGTGGCTATTCTCACTTTTCAAGGGAGAGGCTCACAATACTACAAATTGCATTGATTTATAACAAGAGCTGCTTGGAGGAATCTACATTTCAGGCAGAGAAAAGCATGAGAATATTCTCTTGCAAATGAAACTTTTACTTTCCTCCTTTATTAAATAGTTCAGGCTGAAAATGATAACAATTATTCACCACCCAGAACTGGTTTGCCAAAAATGCCACATTCCAAAAGAAACAGGCACTGATTTTATTTAATTAGACTAGTTTCATGTGCCTCTGACCTTAGGTCACTATGACAGGGAATCTGCATATTCAACTTGACTGGATTTAGAATTAGTGAGATTTGTCAGTACACACACACACACACACACACACACACACACACACACACACACACACACACACTGTGGGTATTCCTATGAGAAAATTTCCTAAGATGACCAACTGAAGTAGGGCCAAGCCATCCTAAAACTGAGTGGTACCATCCCATAGTCTGGGTACTAGGACAGAACAAAAAGGGGGAAATGAAAAAGAGTGTCAATACTTATTTGGCAGCCACGGCATTAACTGATCTGCTCTGACACTCCTTCTCCTGTCATGATAGAATGGCTAACCCTTTAACCCCTTCATCAAGTTATTTTTCTTAGATAATATGTCACAGTTGTAATTCTAATTCTGCCAGAAATGCTGTGGTTCCCTGCATTACAATTTTTTTCCATAAGAAAAAGAGTTTAATGCTGCTTTCTCTACCCTAAAGTGAAAAATCTTATAAAGATATTCCATCTTTGATGGAGCCCACACAGTCAACTTCTCCACAGGAGTGGAAGGTCATTCCATCAGGATGCCCAGCCCCCTTCTCACTTCCCAGAGACTTATTTTATTTTGAGACAGTGTTCTGGTGATAGTCAAGAAAAAACTGTTTATTGGCTGGTTTGTAAATGTGATCTTTGAGGGCTTTGGTCACTCCAGGTGACATTGGGACCACAGACTGGCTGCAGGGAGAACTTTCTGCAATTATTGCTTGGCAGGAGGCTGGAATCCAGTTCTGGATCTTGGCTTCCAGACTCAGTAAACAGCTCAGAAGCTGAGATTTCAGGAATTGGACTGGTATTCATTGTGAAAGCTTTGAAGTCTGTCTTGCAGACAAAGATGGCGACTGTTTTGACATTCATGCTGTATTGCTGGTCTATCCTGTGTTTCTGCTGTACCCAACTCCAGAACAGGGGTATAAAAAGAAAAGGACTTGAAGTTGCCTTTTTAACTCTGCTGGAGGCCAGCCCAGTGAGCCACTTTTATTTTATGACACTGGATATTCCTGGGGATCGGGAGCCTATGTTTTCCTAATTCAATTCCATGCCACCAGTTTCATAATCATGTTCCCTTTGTTGAGAGAATGAAAGACTGCCTATCCGATACAAGACATAGCTTTCTTGTCTTGATGGAATTCCCAAACAAGATGGATGTAAAACTCCTTAATGTTTATAACTTCCTGCCAAGGTACCAGTTGTTTGTTTAGATACATGGCTACACTTCAACAATTCTGTGAATTTCATTTAGTCCAAGTATCTGACAGGTGAAATAAATATTGTTGTGGATAGGGTTTTTAGGGCCCTAACTAGACTCCTTTTCAAGTGAGGAGATTGTTTCTTGGTGCATGGCTCAATGTTATAGCTGGAATGTTCCTATTTCTATGGATTGTTTCCCCAAGGTTAACATACTCACTTAAGAAAACTTCTTAGCATTGTATCCAGGACTCAGCAACCCATACCTCTGTTGAATGCCTTGCCTACTTTAGCACCATGCTGGACATAATTATTTTTCCTCAATTTATCCTCTAAAATTAGAATTCTAAATTTAACTGAGTAGATACATAAAGTTATCTGATCATAGAAAAATTGGTATAACTTTGAGATTTTATCTGACCCCAGTAAGAATGGCAAAGATCAACAAAACAATTAACAACAAATGCTGGATGGAGTGTGTGTGGGGGGGAAGGGAACCCTCATTCACTGTTGGTGGGATTGCAAACTGGTGTAGTGAATGCTTAATTTGGAAATCAGTGTGGAAAATTCTCAAAAAAGCTAAAAATATATCAACCACATGATCCAACTAAATTACTCTTGGCATATGCCCCCAAAGCTTAACATTCTACTCTACAGATACTTACTCAGCCATAATTGTTGCTTCTTTATTTACAATAACTAGGAAATGAGAACAAGCTAAATGTCATCAAGCTGATGAATTAATATTAGAGTGCTAGCTGAAAAGAAAAATGAAATCATAAACTTTGTAGGTAAATGGGTAGAACTAGAAAAGATCATATTGAGTAAGGTACCCCAGACTCAGAAAGACAAATATTATGTTCTCTCTCATTGGAAAAGCCTAGTTCCAAATCTTTGGGTGTAAGTAATACACTAGAGTACTTAGAAACCATGAAAGTTAAAGGGGACCATTGTTGTGGTAGAGATGAGGGGGGACAATAGAGGGGAATATCAGGGTACAAGTGATGTTTTGAGAAAATGGAGAAACGGGGGAGCTCTAAGTAGGTGGGGCAGGGGGAAATAAAAACAGACAAAAGGGAATACATTAGTCAGGATTTTCTAGAGTACTAGAACTTGTGGAATGAATCTCTCTATATATAGAAAGGGGATTTGTTGGAAAGACTGGTCCAGCTAATGCAAGAATGGCTGCCCATGAATCCAAGAATCAAGTAATTGTTGAGTCTACAAGTCTCAGTGTGTCTTTTGTTTAGGAAATCCCACAAAAATAGGTTCTAATTCCAGCACAAGAATGGACTTTCTAGCAAGGTGAGAGAAAGTAGGCAAAGAGCAAAAATTCCTTCTTTGTCGTTATATTGGTTTCCAGCAGAAGGTGGAGCCCAGATGAGAGGTGGACTTAAGAGATCTGTATTGAAGATGTGCCTTCCCAACTCAAAGAACTAGATTAAAGATGAAACTTCCCACTTCATATTAAACAAAAGTCCCTCACAGGTGTGCCCTCTATTTTGGGGTTTTAGTTAATTCCAGATCTTGTCAAGTTGATAAGCAAAAATAGCCATCACAGAGAGAAGAGGTAGAATAGCAGTAAGAATGTCTGAAAAGGTCATAAGCAATCATACTACTATTAACAATTTACCTTAAAAACTATAATACATATTATTCTATGCATAAACATACATAGAAGGTTTAGATGAAAATTTCTCATCTGGGCTGACAATATTTTCCCTGAAGAGCCAAAGATCACCTAATAAAAACCTCAACATCAAGCATAAAAGCCCTTTTTGAGAATTGTTCAAGAGACTCCAAAAATATTACAGGCTACTGCTATTGCTTTTTGTCAACTATCAGAGTTGTAAGGTAATTCCCTATTGCTGAAGATGCCATGCGTGTACTTCAGACACAGAGCTCATAGGACCTTGAGATGAAAATGATTTGTAAGAGTCCTCCTTAAGAAGTGCTTTTATTGTACCTGAAGGTGCCATGCAGGCTTCCAAAGGAGAGAAGTAGTCAATAATCCTACCCAGCTAGAATTCTCCTATGGACCACAATGATGACCACCATTGCACAGTAATCCTAAGAATGCAGGAGTGGCAAGAGCATTTTGGTAGTAACTAACACTTCTCTCATTGGACTTAAAACCTGCTAGATAGAAAAGAAATCATACCTGGTGCTGAAAACCTATCCAACAATCCAGAGATAGTGAAGTCACTGATCTTGGGGGAGAATTTATAGCTATCACTTTTCTAAACCAGCATCATTCTTAACTACACTCTAATTTTTGTCCTTTATACCCACACATAAGTGTGGTCCTTAATCCTAAACAAGAAAACTCTTTGCAGCAGACTAATATCATTACAAAAAATGACAACCAATCAATAGGCAGAAAGGTGGGGCCCAATCCTGATGGCTCCATCTATAAAACACCCAATGATCAGGGAACACTGAAGAAGAGAGGAGAGGAGAGGACAGACAAATTTTAAGAGCCAGTGGGTCGGAGGTTTTACTATGAGACTGTGTCTCCTAGCAGTGTCAGAAACTACACTCTTAAAGTCTTACCAAAATGACTGCCTAAACATAAACAAGGACAACACTGGGCTTGCTTAAGTGGATAGGGAAAAGCCGATGAGGCCTCAAGTCCCTAGAGAGTACAACAGGCAACTAAGGGATGCTGAGAATGGGAGAAATCATCTTCCCCAGAGAAGATCACACCAATTCAATACCAAATGTCAGCCCTGAAGACATATACACAAGTAATATTATTTATACTAAACATGATATATTTATGAAACTCTATATATGCATGTAAAATCATTAATGAAAAAAGAAAGTATGAATTTGAAGGAGAGCAAGAATGGTTATATTAAAGGGTTTGGAGGGAGAAAAGGGAAGAGAGACATGATGTAATTAAATTAAAATCTCAAAAATAAAAGAAAAAATATTTGATTATAGTCTGTGGAGTTCCTAAATCTCTATTTTATGCTCTTTGAGTAAAATCTCCTTTCATGTTTGTATCCTGAAATTGTCTCATCTGACCTCTGTTGCACATTTAAGCCCAAATTTGACTTAGATCACAAGAGTATTAAAAACTGCTTGATAATCTGATATAATTAAGTGTTGTTTAATTATGCTGTCACTCCCAAGAAATCTTGATATAACAGATCTCTAGTTATTTTTGGACTTGGCTGTTAGAAAAATGAGTACCAAATTAGTGCACTAATGATGCATTGAATAGGTTTATTGAGGGATAATGTGAAGAAAACTGGATATTTAATAAATATCTGGGAGAAACTATGTCTCTCAGCTTTTGATTTCAATCAAAAGTGGAAAAGTGGGGGTAAAGTTTGTAAACCTCAAGTCTTTTAGAGTCTGAGAGAGACAGAATAGTAGCAAGCAAGGAGTTCCTTTTCATTAAAAAGTCAATCTGTGATTTTAATATTAATTTCTCCTTCACAGTCTCCTTTGCCCTTTTCCCTTCTTTCATCTATTTTCAGATTCTTTGGTCCTCTCCTACATTAAATAAAGCTACATTATCATTAAATATGGGGTAAGGCCTCTCTTGTGGAGTCAACGAAGTGTGACATACCAAGTTGAGGCAGGATCAAGCCCCCCCTACCTTCATCAAGACTGAGCAAGGTATCCCACCACAGATAATGACCTCCAAAAAACCAGTTCATGTACCTAGGATGAGTCCTGGTCCTACTACCAGGAGCCCCACAAACAGATCAAGCCACACAGTTGTCACTGACATTCCATGGGCCTAGTTTAGTCACATGCAGGGCTTCCACCTGTCAGTCCAAAGTCTCTGAGCTCCCACTAACTTGGGTCAGCTGTCTCTGTGGTTTCCCTATCATGATCTTGACCCCTTTCCCTTTTCTCATATGGTCCTTCCTCTCCCTCTTGAACTAAACTCCAGGAGCTCAGCTGGATGCTTGTTTGTGGATCACTGCATCTGCTTCTATCAGTCACTTTCACCATGTAGGTTCTATGATGACAATTAGGGTAGTCACTAATCTGATTACAGAGGAAGGTCAATCCAGGTACTCTTTCCACTATTGCTAGGAGTCTTAACAGGGGTCATCCTTGTGGATTACTGGAGATTTCTCTAGCATCAAGTTTTTCTCTAACTTTATATTACTCCATCTATCAAGATTTCTCGTCCATTGCTTCCCCTCTCCATTTCTCCCCCAACTCCACCATCCCTATCTTTCATGTTCCCATTCGCCATCTCCTCCCTTCTTTCCCCCTTCCCAGTTTACCCAGGAGTTTTTAACCATTTCCCCTTCCTGGGGCTTTCCATATGTGTCCCTCTTAGGGTTCACTTTTTTACCTAGCTTCTCTGGGGTTGTGGATTGTAGCCTGGTTATCCTTTGTTTTGTGTCTAATATCCACTTAAAAGTTAGTAATACTATGTTTGTCTTTTTGAACCTGGGTTACCTCACTCAGGATGATTTTTTTTTCTAGTCTCATCCATTTGCCTACAAATTTCATGATATCATTGGTTTTTGCTGATGATTAGTACTCCATTGTGTGAATATATCATATTTTCTTTATCTATTTTTCAATTGAGGGCATTTAGGTTCTTTCCATGTTCTGTTATGAATAATGCTGCTGTAAACATAGTTGAGCAAGTGTTCTTGTGGTATGATTGATCATCCCTTGGGTATATGTCCAGGAATGTCCAGGAATGGTATCCTTGGGTCTTGAGGTAGATTGATTCCCAATTTTCTGAGAAGCCGCCATACTGATTTCTAAAGTGGCTGTGCAAGTTTACAATCCCACCAGCAGTGGAGGAGTGTTCCCCTTGCTCTGCAACCCCTCCAGCATAGGCTGTCATTAGTGTATTGATCTTATCCATCTGGCAGGTGTGAGATGGATCTCAGTGTCATTTTGATTTGCTTTTCTTTGATGATTAAGGAGGTTGAGAAATTTCTTAAATGTCTTTTGGCCATCTGAGATTAATTTGTTAAAAATTCTCTGATTAGATCTGTACTTCATTTTAAAATTGGGTTATTTGGTACTTTGATGTCTAGTTTCTTAAATTCTTTGTATATTTTGGAAATCAACCTTCTGTTGGCTGTAAGGGTGGTGTAGGTCTTTTCCCATTCTGTATGTTGCTGTTTGTCCTACTGATGGTATCCTGTGCCTTACAGAAGATTTCAGTTCCGTGAGGTTATATTTATTAAACAGCCTCATTGCCTGTATTATTGGTGTTTCATTCAGGAAATTGTCTCCTGTGCCAGTGTATTAGAGAATATTTCCCATTTTCTCTTCTATCATGTTTAGTGTATCTGGATTTGTGTTGAGGACTTTACCCACTTGGACTTGAGTTTTGTGCAGGGTAGGTAATAGGTATGGATCTATTGTCATTCTTTTACATGCTGACATCTCATTACATCAGCCCCATTTGTTAAAGATGCTTTTTTTGTATTTTTGTCAAAAGTCAGTTGTCTATAGGTGTGTGGATTTATGTCTGGATCTACAATTCAATTTCATTTGTATACCTGTCTGTTTTTGTGTCAATACCAGTCACAAAGGACTCTCCAAGAAATCTACAAGGATGACCCCAAGAAAGATTCAAGTAATATTGGGTTTATAGATTGAATTGGCTACCTCCTGTGATCAGGCAAGAGTTTCAGCAGAGAAATTAAGACACCAACCCAGCCACATTACCTTTGTCCTGCCTATAGGATGTTCTTGGAAAAGAGTGCCCTAAAGATTGAAGAAGTGGCCAATCAATGACTGTTCTAGCCTATGCCAGGAGAGTAGGCCCACCCCTGACACTGCATGGAGCACCAGGGCCCAGGGGATGGATGACCAGAAACCTAGGATAGAACCAACATGACTGGAGAAAAACAAATGTCAATGAAATGATGCCCAATAATAATCTGCTATACTCATAGATTGGTGTTTAGCCCAATTGTTATTAGAGAGGATTCATTCGACAACTGATGAAAATAGATGCAGGCCCACAGCCAAACTCAAGCTCAAAGAATCCTGCAGAAGGTGGAAACAGAAGGTTGTAGGCGTCAGTGAGGTCAAGGACATCACAAAAAAATTCACAGAATCAAGTAACCTGAGCTCACATGAGCTCACACAGACTGAACCAACAACCAGGAGTACTCTGCATATAGATTCCAGCTGTATACCTTAATTATCTTGTGGGACTCTTAACAGGGGGATCAAGGTCTCTCTCTGACTTTTTTTGCTGGCTTTTGGGACCCTATTACTCATACTGGGTCACCTTGCTCACCCTTAATACATAGGGAAGTGCTTAGTCTTACTGCAACTAGATATTCCATGTTTTGTTGATACCTATGGGAGGACTGCCCTTTCCTGAACAAAAAAGAGGAGTGTATGGGAGCAGAGGTGGGTACAGAGTGGGGTGGGTGTGGGGCATTGGGAGAAGAGAAAGGAGAAACTGTGACCCAGATATAAAATAATATTTTTTAAAAAGAAGAAATTGTGTACTGTGTCAAAGACTATATTAATCACTAGTTAGTTATGATAAAACACAACTTTAGAATCAACTGAAGAAAAATAATCTGTTTAATAATTATCTAGAAGAAGAAAAGAAATGAAAACAAAACCAGAAAGCAAGGTGGAAGAAGTATAGTAGCTTTTGACACAACAGTAACCATGGCAGGTCTATACTGGTGTTATCCTTAATCATTGAATGAAACTATATATGTATAAATATATATATATATACACATACACACACACACACACACACACACACACACACACACACACACACACCTTGTCATAGAGTGATCTTACTCCCAAGATCCCAGAAAAATAATCAAATTGGCTGACAGAGGAGCTTGTATGGGGTGTGTGTTATGCTTTGTAGTTCTAGAGATACAGAAACATGCAGTGCTGATAATTTTGGTACTTAGAGGACCAAATTTTAAAAAGGCAACATGTATGAATCTTAAAAAGCAGAATTAATCCTCAAAAGATCTGTTTCGTGATGCCTATGTAGACACAAATTTAAAAGAAACTGTGCATAAAATTCAATGTCTGAAACTATGTTTTCTTGCAGTCAAGAATAATGTAGAACAAACAACATACTGTGGTACTTGTCAGTAACAAAGGACCCAGGGTATACCATACATGGTCCACAGTATTGAGTAAGAAGTAGTAAGATTTGTAGAACAGAACTTTCATGGCTGTTTTTCAGTAGTGCACACAGCTCAGACATGACAAGATGGAAAACTGTGAAAATGTAGAAATCATCAAGGTTAGAGGATAAAATAGTATTACATTAGAGAGACTTATCTGTACCGACAGTGATGCATACTACAGCTTTCAGAGTGACTGTAGCTGGGAGGCAGGCTAAGTAAAAGTCTGGTAATTTCTTTCTTAAATCAAACTCGATGACTACAACATTGAATAGTGTCATTTCAGTGCTCATTAATTTAATTGCATTTAAAATTATGTCATTTTGTAAGTTAAGTAATTAAATTTAAGAGATCTTGTCTTAGTACTTTTGAAGAAAGTGTACTCTTTTCTATATTCATGCATTTCATATTTGAAAATTAGAATTTCTTGGGAGAAAGTGGAATGGCTTGGTGGTGGTGGTGGTTTGTGTGTAGCTGTATGTAAGAGCTAGGGTGGTATTTATTATTTTTCCCTCCTTAATTGTAGACTTGGCATAACAATCTGCCAAGGATTCTTCAGGGTGAGGCTTTAACAAGCTGTTGAAAGGCAAAAGAAGCCTATTTCTAATTTAAGTTTTACATAATGTTTTAGCATTTGGCTACTAAATCCAACTCTTCTCAGTTCCATAGCTCTAAAGAGGTGGCTCTTACATTTCAAAAATAAATTTCAAGGCTCCAAATGTCAAAAGTTTATCAAAGTAGATTCATTAATTTCTGCTGCTTGGATGAAGTTCTTATGAAAGAAAAAGAAAACCAACCAAGTTTAGATTATAAATGTGAACATTTTAAATGAGAAGGCAGACCATCTTGAATTTAAAAATCATGGTAATTAAATATTGGAACAGAATTTTTTCATCAATAATTTATTATTGTGGAATTTCACTATTAGGCAGTGGGATGTAAGAGCCAAGGGATGGTCTTCTCAGAGTCAGATAGCCAGGTTTGTGATAGCAATGATTAAATATATGCTAAAGAGAAAAATGACTTCAGTACCCACAAAATTTGACTACAATCAGACTAAATATATTAATGTGTTAACATTCCACGTTAGTGCTCTGAGAGTTGTTCAGCTCTCACTGTTGTCAGTCTCTAGGGCTTATGGACGCATACATTATCAAACAAGAAAACTCCAGGAAGAAACATTGAATAGGATTTCCTTAGTAAGTGTGTCCTAAACTAATAAGAATTACGATACTAAAATTTAAACATCTTTAATCACAGCAAGGCCAAAATCTTAGAATCTTTAATATTTAGGATGGTGGAGAAGACTTTATTAACACATGGCCTTTTACTGCTTAATAACACCCAATGGTACTTTTGTGTACCTTGAGATTTAGATTCTTTCCTAATAAAACTGCACATTTATCAGGCTGGGCAGATGGCTCAAAGGTTAAGAGCACTGGCTGAGTTCAATTCCCAGCAATTACATGATGGCTTACAACCATTTATAATGAAATCTGGTGCCCACTACTGGTATGCATAATAAATAAATAAATAAATAAATCTAAAACAAAAAAAATTAAAACCCTGCACATTTATCATTGCATCAAAGGTATCATTGTATCATTCTTGATTCTATCAATTTTCTTCTGGACCATATTATACAACAATAATACCAACACTTATCTAAAAGTTGAATGAGTTGTTGCTTATAATAGAGATGTGGTGCTATTAATAGATATGGAATTAGGTATTGTCTGTAGACATGTATCTGGAGTCCTGCATTTGTATAGGAACTTATGGGTTCTACTGGAGCATGCATTCTGTGATATTGACTCTAGGTTTTCATTGCTCTTTCTCCTGAGCTACATACAATGCAACACGAATTTTAGATAAAATGTAGGAAGTTACCAATGCTAAAGAAAAATAAAGGATTCATCATATCACAGGTTACATCAGTATCATTATCTGTCATCAAATGAAGAAAAATGTGGCTTTGTTTTCATGACTATCTCACGAATTCCACAACATGCTTTTGAAAATAGTTCATAAAATAGGACAGTTTAAAAGAAATTAAGGAATTTCATTGTAGTTATAACTTAAAACTTGAATTTGAACTCAGGACACTTGGCTCCCAGTTTTAGAAGTCTCATTTATTCGCTTCTCACAATGGCAGTGGTTTTTGCGCAGTCTTCTCTCATCCCTGCCTTTCTCTAGCCTCACTGTCCATCTGCATGCCACTCCATAGCCTCCCCATTCTTTTCTTCCTGTGGAGTTTGTTTGATTTGTCAACTCAAAAACTTATGCATTCCTTCTATACCCACTGTAGAAAAGTCAGAAAATAAAAAATCAACAAAAAAGCACCCCAAAGAAAATTAGATAAATGTACTTGAATCCAGATACTGCCACTGGTCATATTTGCAACCAATAAACAAATTTCATTGCTTCTGTTTTATTGAACATATTTATAAGTGACTTCTCACATAATAGTGGCTTATAGATTCTATTTGATTATCAACATTTCACTTCAAGTATTGGTAGGAATATTTGGTGAATTTCAGTGTTTTGTTTTCCTTTTCATTTGACTTTGTTTGAGCTGGAGTCTTGCCATAGAGCTCAGGTTATCCTAGAACTCCAGTGTATAACTAAGGCCATCCTCAAATACCTGACTTTCTTATTTCAGATGTCTGGTGCTATGCTTACAGGGCTGCTCCATCGTGTCCAGTTCTATTATTGATTTTAAATTAATTTATTTTTATGTGCATGGGTGTCTTGCTTGCCTGAATGTTTATGTACCACAGGTGTGCCTCATGCCCAGGGAGACTAGAAGAAAGCTAATGCCCTAATAATGTAATTACAGGAGGTTGTAATCTGCCATGTAGGTTCTGGGAATTGATTTGGGGGTTCTCTGGCAAAGTAGCCAGTGCTCTTTACTGCTCAGCTCAGCTCTTTCTCCAGCCTCTCTATTACAGCTTGCTTTTTTTTTTTTTAAATCAGGTATATTGATTGAATTTTGTATCACTCTCAGGCCTGGTAGAATGTTTTCTGGTGAATCAGGCCTGTCATTCTAAGCATGCAAGACACTAAGGTAGGATGTTTACATGCCATGTAGCTGTTTGGGAGAGCATTTGCTTAGTATGCATGAGGCCCTAAATTTAACCCCCAATATAGGCAAAAAATTCCATAGATAGTAAATGCAGTATATAACAATATGAAAGCATGGAGATCCATATTCCAGTTTAAAGAATATGCATCTAATTCTTTAGTTATTTCTTTGGCTATAATTCCATTATTGATTCATTTTTTAAAAATAATTCTTTTGTTGCTGTTAAAAATTTCTTATTATCAACAGATAATCTAGGAACAAGATATTTAAATATGTCCACTGGGACAGATAGACTGTACACTAGCAGTTAAGCGGTGATTTATATAACAAGCAGAAATTATAGCGGAACACAAAAAAGTAAACTCATTAAAGACTTAAGCTTTTCAAATCTAGTATATCTTAAACTTTCCAAAAATGATAAGTATTTATTAGATCCTTACAGTTATGACACAAAAATGCTTTTCAGCCTCTCATAGTATTAAACATTATAATTTTAAACATTTTATATGCAGCATGTGCCTTTAGAATAGTATTCTGAATAACATAGTTCTAAATTTAGAGGTTGGATGTATTACAGCTACATAATATGGGCCACAATGTAAAAATACATACTTTTAATATTCTAACCTCCTCTCTAAAAGTATAAAGATAATTAATTTAAATAGTGTTTTTTATCATAAATCAATAATCATAAATGTTATATTAATTTATAATCAAACTGAAAACGAAAATTTTGTATTCTTTTGTTATTATCTTTTAACTCCAGTACATGTTTTAACCTTGCAGCATATCATTATTTGGATTTGGCTGCTGTTCAAATGCGCAATAGCTACAACTCATTGTGCTTTGTGTATGGAAAGGCACGGCTTTCTATAATAGCTATTATAATGGGGGATACTGATGTTGATTCATTAAGGCAAATCACAGATTATTTACCCAGATGATATGCCCTTTTAAAACTCTAAGTGGCAATAGTTTGCCCTGCATTTTCATAGGTAAGTTTTTTAACAGCCAAGTGTCTGTGGCTGGAAGGCCAAGCCAAGACCAAGAAAAAGTCACCACATAGCTACTGATCCAAAATCAGTTAATTCACCTGCATAATGAAACTGTCTTAAACCCAGTGCCAAGCATATAGCAGATAGCTCATATTCAGTTAATATATATGTATATATATACTACATCATATACATATATATATATAAATTGAGGTGATAAGATTTTATTCTGATGCATCCAGCTGCCTGCAGGTCTTTTTCTAATAGACCATCAAAACTCCTTAGTAGATGGAGTGATTTTTTAATTTATACTTGGAGAATAGAGCAAGATCCAGGTTTTGTTCAGTTTTTAACTCCTTTACTAGAAGTTTCATTTGTGAGTAGCAGGAAAGTGAACACTCCTTAGAGCTGTCAGCTGTGTATCCAGGAAAAGGGTAGGAAGTGTCTCAAAGTGAACTAGCATTCCTCCAATTCACCTTTGTCTTCTCTTCATGTAGGCTAGGAACCATCAACAAAGGTAAGTAAATACGAATTTGATGCCATCTCCTTTACTTACAAACAAAATAAAGAATCCAAATATCCTCTTATTTCAAAAACAGATCTCACTTCCGGTATTAAAAGTGAGTACCTTCTCATTGAAGAGAACCAGTGCTGGCTTCCAGAGATACTGTTTTCCAGAGAGATGAACAATGTTGACTTCAATTGAGATGTATTTTTATCAGACTGTACAAGAAGCGGCTTTCATACTAAGCAAGTCCACACATGACCCAGACTGAACTAGTTGACTTAATCAGGCCTTTATTATCTTTCAGATCTTTAAGTCACATTTTTAAAAACCTAACTGGCATATTTAATTAAAAATATCCCAATGAATAATGCTTTGTTACACCTCTTATTAAATCCCGCAGCTCTTTCAGAGCCTTGAGTGTAATGTAATCAAGCAAGTTATTAAAGATTCTTGTTTCATGTTTGCTAAAACCCAAAATAGTGAAAGAGCAAGGTTAATGAGAGCCAGTTCTGTGGTAGAGACGTTCAGGCATATTTACTTAGTATTTGCCTCGCTCTTTATCCACAACAGACATTGCCCTGCTCATGAGCTCATTAAGAAAACTGATTTTATTTTTTATCTTATATATGCATAAAGGTTGCCCTCCCACTTCTTTTCAGTGATGAAAGAAGATGTCTGTCAGATGTAGGGAAGAAGATGTACCTTTCATCTTCATCTTTAGTAGTTAGAGTTTTAGGTTAGAGGAGAGACCATGAGAACATGAGCACATATGAGATTGAGCAGAGCTCAGCAGAAAAACACTAGATCATGGCAGATCTCCTCAAAGCCAGGAATAGGAAAGTTTTAGAACAAAATTCTAGACTACATTAGAAAGATAAAAACCAGTATGAGGCACACCTGGAATCCTAGACTGAAAGAGGCAGAGACAGGAAGATTGAAAGGTATTCTGGGTTACCCAGTGATACCCAGTCTCCAAACCAACCAACCAAAACCCAAAACTTAAAGGTTACTTATAAATCAGTGGGTTTCTTTTTAGAAAAGGGAAGTTGCATTTAGCAAAGTAACACTTGCCTTTTCTGACTTTCTATTCCTTCTCTTTGTGGTACATGACTACATGGGCCAAAGACACCCACAGACTGCAGAAAAGGGACTTTATGAATAGTCCTATCAGAAGATATTACTTCAAGTTGTCCAAGGCTAAATTTTTAACTTGGAATACACAACGATGATAATTTCTGCAATTATATTCCATGTAGCAACACTCTCCTCACATATCTATTTATTTTATGTCCTTATGTATGCAGCCAAATATATGTGTGTTGCATGCATGTAGACACTTGCAGAGGCCAGAAGGTTATGTTAGATTTCCTGGAACTGGAGTTACAGCGGTTGTAAAGCTCTTAGTGCAGATGCTGGGAACTGAACCTTGGTCCTCTGCAAGAGCAGCAAGTGTTCCTAGCAGTTGGGTCTTCTCGTTAGCCCTGACACTGGATGTTTTTATATTAAACTTTTGAGAAGCACTTTTATAACCTAATATTTCCCAAATTTATTTAAGTAGGGAGGCTTAAAATTTAACATCTTGTGGAGCAACTGTTTAAGAGGAATATTTGGGGAAGTGTATGACCATAATATTTAAACCACTAGAGTCCCAAACCTCTAAGATCCCCCAATTCATAAACCCAGAAGTTAGGAAATAAAGAAACAGATGTTTGCAGACAAACAAGTGAAGCATCTTGCTGATCAAAAACCAACCAGACAGCCCATGGGATTTAAATTCATGCTAGATGCTTTTATTAGATCTTCATTTCTACAAGCTGGTCCAGAACAGCCAGATGGTGGTAATATCTTTATTCTCATTATAATTGACTGTATCATGGATTGTTTTGTATCTTCTTTCAGGGAGTTGGCCCTGCAAATGATAAATCCATGATGGTCAAAGATAAAAATGGCAGTATAGTGTGACTCAGAAGCCATAAAATCCAGTTGTTTAATGTTTTTATGCCTTCTTTTTTATATCTACAACCTGGGATTATAGTAACTCCCATAATCACTGAGTTCTTATGAAATTTGCATGATTATGGAATGGGGAAACAGCTCAATTGGTGATGTCCTTGCTTTATAACATGAAACCTTTAGTTACATCTCCAGAATCCACATAAAAAGCTGAGTGAGGAGGCCCATATTGGAATCCCAAGGTCTGCAGAGAAGCAAAGCCATGTGACCCTTAAGAAGTCATTGGCCAAGCATTCTAGTCTGGTCAGTGCATCCTAGAAGAATGAGAGACTTAAAAAAATTGTGGACCACTCCTGAGGAAGAGTTCTTTAGGTTGCATTCTGGCATCTACATGCAGACATTGGGATTCCAGGGCAAGGTTCTATCAGCATCATGTCACATACAGGCAGGAAGAGCAAGAAAAGCCAAGGGCTAAAGGTTACTCTGGTTGAACCTGCTCCCCTTATATGTTCTCCTAGAAACATCACACTCTGCAAGTAAGTAATAATTCCTTAACCAAGCCTAAGCACACTGCCAGCATTTAACATGACTAAGGGAAGGCTTGGAAAGGATGTTTTTAGATGACATGGGTTTTATGCTTATCAAAATTGCAGTTGGCTCTGTCTCCAGTGTATTATTTCTGGAATAAAGAAATTCTGTTTCCTCATGCCTCCTTTTGCCTGTGCACCACACTGAGACAAGATTGCCTCACCACCCCAACTAAACTGGTTTACTAACTTCCGTGTCCTTAGCAGTCAATTCTGGCTGCCCTGTCCTCTGTGAAATGCTTCCATCCCAATCTGGCAGACTCAGTCCCACCTCTTTGTTTCATTTAAAGCATTATTTTTGCACTGTTTGAAAAGACAGAGACACTTTAAAGGCCACAGTATGAGCTATAGCAGTTAACTTACAGTTGTTGGTTGATGAATGTTTGTTCCATGCATAAAAGACATATGAATATATAAAAGAATGAAATGAACAGTGGGGCATCTGACTGAAAAATGGAACATTAATGTTTTGCTCAGCTGTTCTTTTCTATTTATCATTTAGAAAAAAAAATTACTTAAGAAGTAATTGTATCAAGAAACTAAATGAAAGCCTAGAGGAAAATGATATGGAAAGAAAGTATACAAACAATGTGTGAAGTTGTACAGTTCTCATGTTTATTATCACTTTTGATTCATCTCATGAAAGGGTTGATTCAAAGCTAGCTTGGATAAATTTTGAATGAATGAGCATTGACTCAAACGGAGAAGAGAGAATGCTCAGGAGTTAGCAAGCTGCTGCTTTCTTCCCTTAAGATTCCAAGAAAGATGCTATTAATGTCATTGTTCTGAGTGAATAATTTAGGGTTGCAATAGCTAAGTAATTAACTGTAATGATAATTATTACTCAAAATGATGCTATGTAGGAAGCTAGTATTTTTTTTAACTTTTAAAAGAGATATATAAGGTAACTGTGTGGATCATTCATGCTTAAGTTTTGCATTTTCACAACTACACATGTGACATTAGACTCTAGAATTTTAAGAAGTGATTTTGTGCTTACATGCTCCTGGTCTAGTTATGAAAACTAGTATCCTGATATAGAACTGTATTTTGTGAATAGTTGTTCTTTTAATAAAAAAAAGAAGAGGTATTCTAATTTGCGTATAGTATATATATTTGCATTTTAAGTATTGAAGTGATAGTTGTTCATTTGTTCAATTATATCTGGTTTGAGGTAGAAGAAAGTTTGGACTTGGCCTCTTTGTAAGATAATAGAGGTCAAAGTGTCTTTGGGCATAGATAGGAAGTGCTTTCTCTTATAATACAGCTGGAACCAAACCTGGGAGGCTCCAATTCCTTGAATGTCTAGTTTACTGAGAAAAAAAAATCAGGAAAAAGGGATAGTGGAGTGGGAGAAAGCAAACGTTCTACTTTACATTTATGCTTGGTGGATAGTAAAAAAAGAAAATACAAATCAGACCCAGAAGTAAAGATTTCCTTTTTTTTTCTAAAGAGAGTACAAAGATCAGTTGCCATGAGAAAGTAAAGGAAGGAGCAAAGAACAGTCAGCAGTTGGAAGTAGCACCACAATAATGTCCTGATAGCTATCAAAATGGCACAGAAGAAGTTACCATCTTCTTTCTGCCACAATCCCAGCCATCACAGATTCTGAACCCATATCACTGTGGTCATGCAGGAGAAGCTGAGGGAAACAGCTCAGCCTCTCAACCAGAGGACTGAGGGGAGCCCTAGCTGCTGGTTTGGTCCATTTGTGTTTGCTGAGACTTGAAGACCATGGAACGTTACAAAGGAAAGTGTAAAGTACATCACACACAGAATCTGATATTCCTTAGCAACCGTATGTCTCTAATGGCTTATCCACTAACTCTCCAAAGGACACCAGTCGATGAAGGGTGTTGCTTCATTAACTTGGAGACCAAATACTAGTTAAATAAACTGCTTAGAGATTTGGATCGTGGCATATGTGTGTCTGGGCATACTTGCAGAAGTCACAGACAAGATGTTAGTTCTCACCTTCCACCTGGTGTTGGAGATAGCATTTCTTTGTTGTTCCCTACTGGGTACAGCAGACTATCAAGTCCATGAACATCTAAGGATTTATTCACTTGTCTCCATTTTTCATTTCTCCAAAAGAGCAATGGGGCTATGGGTGTACACTACCACAGCCAGCTTTACATTACCTCTGGGGATTTGAACTCAGGTCTTCACTATTGCAAGAACATTACTCACTGAACCATGTCTCTGGACTCAGTTTGGATTTTAGCTCCATTTCTTATGTTAATCACCAAGTGAGCTTCAAGAGACAAATGTCTGTCTCTGAAATCTAAATCCAGTAAGAATTAAATTTACAGCCTCCATCTCATTCTACATATTATACTGTTCTCTCTACTGCACACATAAAAGTTTATATAATACATTAAATTCATGTTCAAAGACAGAAAACTATATGGAGAACACCACCATATTTAAATTTGCCCAGAAAGAATCCTTGTCAGGAAATGTTTATGTATGACTGTAAAATGCTTAGGAAAGCAAACCTTGTGACTTTCTGAAGCTGATTCTGTTAAATTGGGTGAAGACTTCAAAGCCCCAAAATGCTAACTGTACCACACATTGGAATTTGTTTCACTTAGTAAGGAAGCGGGGGAAAGGACAGGTCACTGATTCACGTTTGATAAAATAGAATAGTTACAAGAAGGTAGGGCTTTCTGTTTGGGTTTGGGTTTCATTTTGAGTGTTTGTTCTTTGTTTTGATTCCCCCCTCCCCCAGTTGTGGACAAAGGAAGATCAGGCAGCAATGTAATAGAAAGAAACCTTGGTGGCAAACAAACAAACAAACAAAAACCAAACACAACTCTCATCATGTTTTCAAATAAATTTTAACTATTAATTTTTTTCATTCACTCACAATGCTTGGTGGGATAAAAAGCAGGCCTGCACATGTCTTACTTCAATGCCAGAGCTACCTAGTAGAGGCAAGTTTTCATGCCTGAGCCATGCCCACAGTCTTTGTCATATATTTGATAACACACTTTATATAATGACATTTATATTCTGTATCCTCAAGGAGTGACTAATCCAGATTAATGCATTTAGCAATACAAATCCATAACTGAAGTAGTAAAAGTAGCATGAACTCAAATGTTTAGCGGTGTGTCATGGAATAGGTGCACAGTTACATTCTAAGCGTGTGGGGGGCTGCTCTGTAGAAGGAACTACTCAAAAATGCTATTATTTCATTAGGAAATAATTACAGACATAGGCTTCTAGAGAGAAGGCAGAAATAGGTGATAACATCAGATAAAGGGATATTGGCCAAACTAGTTCTGCAAAGTCAATAGGGCATGAATTGACTTTTGAGCATGAATACTGAAGATTCAGTGTAAGTGCTTGAGCATGATATCAGTAAACAATTATCTTTTAGGTACATTTCTCTGTGTCAAAATGGAAAGAGGAAGTGGGTAGGTGGATACTAATGAAGTAAAGGGGGTGCTGTAGAATTCCTGTTGGGGTGGGGACAGAAGCATTGGAAAGGATAGGAGACTTAAAACAAAGGTTGAACCTAATGACAAAATATTACACAGAATGACTCTTGGTTCTGATTTCTCTAGCATCATCCAATTCATATCTGATGAACCAATGCAATTAATGGTCCCTTACATTTTCCTGAGTGATAGATGTTACAGTCATTATATATATGGAAAAAGAGCTCTAGCCTAGGCCATTGAAATAGTGAAACTGTCTTGCAGTACGTGTAAGAAATGGAGGGTAAGTGGCCACCCAAATGAGAGAAGAATTCCATTTTGAACATGTTACAGGGGAAGGAGGAGAAGAAGAAGATTTCAAAGCTTAAAAGCCCAACAGACAACTGAGATAAAAGACAAACAGATGAACATTACAGAGAGATTACATCATCTTCTGCATTCTTATTTTATAAAAGCCAGTTTGTCCCAAGAGTCACATTTTTGATTCTGAATGTGAAGCAATGACATGAATAAGGAAGGACATTACCAACATTTAGCACCATCTACCACAAGCCAATATACAGCTCAATGCCTGTGAGATCCAGTGGAAGTAGTAATTTATAAAACATTTTCAGTAAAGGTGACAGAGTCTTTCTCATCCCTTCGGCCTAACATTGCAGATTACTCTCAATGACTGTCCTTCATTCCTTCATACACATTAGACTACATCCAGAATAATTTAGTTACTGTCTTATATTCATGCTGGATGATATCTCTCTCTCTCTCTCTCTCTCTCTCTCTCTCTCTCTCTCTCTCTCTTACCACACTACCTCTCAAAAGCCTTCCCCTGGCTTAATTTCTACTAATGTTTAATACCAAATGAATTGCTAACTTTTCTGTGGCAGCACCACACTCTCGTACTTCGAAGTCTAAGAACCCATAACACTATTACTTACTGCTAACACTACAATATATTTACATTCTATCAGTGATTTTTCTGAGGTCATATATAGCTCATGGCTCTTTGTTCAAATACTCTGTCATTGAATTTTTAATGTATGTATCTAAGGTCCTCTGGATTAGATACCCTTTATGTGTGGACTGTTTCTCTGTGTCACATAACTCTAATACTTGCCCATATTCCACAAAACGTAATCATTTTAGCACTTTTTCTTTATAAGTTAGTGGGCAAATTAAAGTATCTCTTTAACTTTTATTATAAATAATTTCACTTATCTACCTTACCATACTTACTAAAAGTTATAACAAAATAAAGAGATCTTGAGGTTTTAATGTAGTTGACATAAAATATATCTTATTTATTGGAAAGGCTGTTTTACTAACATAAATGAGATCAATTGCATTTTATAATCATATTTGTTTAAGCTGTTGTTTCCATATGACATAATGCATTGAGGGAAAGATTAAACATTCAGCTTCTAAATTTAGAACTTATATCTGACCAAACATTAATGTTACAAATGGATTAATATTCCCAGGTAGACATAGTCCTGAGCCAGTATATAAGTTCTTTTCCATTCTTTGTGAATGTATCAATGATGCTGCAGGATTTGATCATTGGATGAACAAAGGAGCTTTGTCTCTCTGCTAAGGTTCCTGCATCTACAGCTGAATTGACTATCAACAGCCTAGTAGGTTGTCATATTAAAACGGTACTCTATAATAACATAGGAGGTGTGAAAAGTGGGTGGCACCAAGCTTTTCAGAGAAATCCTCCCTTATGATGAATGCCTTCACTAGCAAAGGTTAAGCTGTGATGTGTCTGAGACATATGATTTGGACACTTACCACAATAAAATTCCACTGGATTTTCAAAGGCATCTCCCACATTCTAAATGTAGGTGTTTCTTGCTTCATCTGTGTTGTCCAATCTTCAGAGCATAGACTATTATGGAAGGCAGCCAGTGCAGAAGAATCAAAAAGCTAACTTTTCACAGCTTCATCACCGTCAGCTTCCAGAAGGGTAGGTGTAATTTGCTGAACATCTATCTATCTTTACTCTTGGAAACGTGAGTAATGTTCTTATACCTTTAATTTGTACCTATTTTGTATGTTAAATAGCCTATGTACATAGCTAGAAATTAAATGAGTACACATCCAGGCTTGAGATTCAAATAGTGCCATGGGAAAATATTTTTACTGCAATAAATGCATCTCTGATGTCTTTAGGGGAAATTGAATAGTATTTTATTGACCAAGATCAAACAATCTGTAATTACCACCCAGAGGCATAAGGCAAAATTGCTACAAGTAGAGGCAACATTGGGTTGCATCACATAGGCAAGCACCATTTTGGTCTATGCCCGGGCATTTTCATGAGGAGCTTATGTAAGTTCCTCAAAGAGATGCCTGGGCATAGACCAAGACTGTGTTTGCCGGAAAGTCATTTCTACTAGAAATTGTATAAGAAAGGTCTCAGTTGCCTTTATCTGACATCTGGAAGCTTGTTACCCATGAAGTTCTTCAACAAACCTCGTAAATAGAAAGCAGAAATCATTTAGGTTCATTGAAATGAAATGGCCCGTTTTCTTCTCAACCTTTTTTTTTTTTTAAATAAGCATTATACAATTGGTCAGTTTTTTAGATCTATATTACAGATATCTCATTATAATACCCTGAATGGTCATGGGTTGTTCTTTGGTCTTAAATCTTTGTTTGCTTTATGATACTAGCAATCAAATTCATGGTGCATGGTGTCACACATGCTTGAGCTATAGTCATTCTCTCTCTCTCTCTCTCTCTCTCTCTCTCTCTCTCTCTCTCTCTCTCTCCATATATATGAATGTATATGTATATTTTCTGAGTACATATTCTTATACATGGTACCCAGCAATATGTCTGATAAGTTTCCATACCCCAATAACATGGTCACATGTTTCTTCTCTGACACAGTAAACCAGATCAAGCCAAATTAAAAAAAAATACAAGAACAGATATATTTGAGCAAAGCACTCCAGCTCCCTGGGAGAGCAAGGTGCTGAAAGGGAGCAACAGAGATATCGCTTGGCCACTCCGAAGGAAAGAGGTTAGGTACCCTGTAGGCATGGGACAGGGGATGAAGGGTCCTTCATAGCTGGGTTTGTGCCCATCAAGGTAAGTGGGATCTTGGGTGGGTAGCAGCCTTGAAGAAGGAACCACTGTCATGGCCTAGAATGTCTAACTGTTCTTTTTGGGCTGTTCTCTGAGAGGGCAGGGTTTGGAGAAGGAATGAGCCCAGTTGGAGATTCCGGCCAAACAGCGTCTTTGCTCTCTCCTAGATTTTTTTTTTTAAATAGTAAGTTTTAATTGTGCATTTTTGTACTTTCCTGCCCCCCCCCCAGTTGACATTGTTCGCAAAGTCTTCCTTGACTTGTCTTGATGTAGACTCTGGCACCCTAAGCTGCTCCACCCCTGTTGCCGAAGTTCAAACTACTCTTAACTCAAGCATAGCTGACTGCACCTTAGAGTCTTTTACATATAGTATTACCTTTGTCCCTGGATAGCTCTCCTTCCCCACAATTCTGTTTAGGGAAGTTAATGTAATCATTTAGGCTTTAATTAACTAAGATGTTGCTTTCTCAGGAAGATTTCTGCATCCTCTTTTTAGCCATTCCAGAGATTTCTGTGACCTTTTTTTTTTCCACTTCCATGCTAAATACTTTGTGAGATAATGTTAAGTATTTTTTAACTTGCAAAATTTTAAAAAATAAAGGTAGAAACCATTTCTATCTTATTTTTTAAAAAGAAATTAGTCTCACTTCACTTTTTAAATCCTGCAGTAGAATAAAAGGCATGCAAGGCATAAATGGTATCTACTTTTGCTCAGTCTTAAATATTAGTACATAGCATACCACCTGGCTCACTGTGACTTTCTAATAAGGATTCAGTGCTTGAACCTTAAAGTTGCTATTATCCAGACCTAAATTCCCTAATAAATTGTGATTCATTTAAGAAACATAACTGGACTAGAAAAATCTCCTGTGTGCATCTCCTTCAGACGTTAAGGCTACATTTTTCTCACTAGTACATCAGAATGGTGATCATATGTTGGGTGGGCTTCTCATACAGCAAGGTTGTGATTTGTGCTCATCTTGGAGGACCATAGCTGTGACTCATTTGTTTAATAATATCAGGACCTTATAAACAGTGAGCATTTTATTTTAATGAATCAATCAATAAACTCCTAGCTTTCCAGCCATGGCAATACGCTGACCATCATTGTGTCTCAAGGACATGAAGCAGTAGAATGGGATGTGAAGAGGGATAATGGACATCCTGGATGTAGCTGCAGTTTTCTCCTTAAGCAAGAAAGTGGCTAACTTCTTTGATTCAGCTGCTTTATCTATCAATACTGGAAGAACAAGGGAAAGGAATTTCTCCTTTTCTCTGGAAAGCCTTATTAAAACATCAACGATACAGCAGATGCAAGAGTACAGAATGGGGGACTGATTCTCTACCTATGTGATAGGCTTCAGCTCTTTAATCTAAATTTCTGATATTCTAGCTGGTTTATTCTTTTAAATGTTTCCTTTATTATTTTTTTAAAAATGGGGGAATGTATTTTTATTAATTACATTTTTGAGAACTCTGGGGAAATTTTAGATAGCAAAACTCTCCCAATACAGGACAACTAATATACTTTAAACTCATGAGTAAACCCTGGAATTAAAAAAAAATTAAGGTTTCTGGTTTCCAATATATCATGTAAGAAGCTTAGAATTTACTACTCCATTCAAAAACAAGTGAAAAATCTGACAAAAATGGAAAAATAAATTTGTTGTTGTTACAGAGAAGTGAGTTCACTAAGGAAATGTTTGCTCCATATTTGAGACACAGGCAGGCAAATACAGAGGAAGAATCACTACTTTCCCGGAGTAGAAGGAACTAACGAGGAAAGCCTGAACTGAAATGGATGTGTTCCGGATGGTGTTCACCTGCAGGGCCAGTTTACAAAGACTCCATTACAAAGATTCTGAGGTACTCCATCAAGGGTGGACCCTCAGACTTTTGTGGACTTTACCTCCTGGAGTTCTATGAGGATTTCACAGTAAATATCAAAGATAAATCCCCCCTGTTTCCAGCAGGAAGATGGAAAAAGAAACTGTTTTGAAATATACCAAAGCATTCTGTCTTTAAACAAGATCTGTTCTCCAGAGAAACCATTTAACAAGATCCTAAACTTCTGGTGAGCAGATACACTCAACTCCAGCTGGCATCCATATGGAGGCCAGAAATTATCCAGTTCCAGGGTACCAATGGGAGAAGAGAAATAGGAAGTTCTGCTAGCTCCAGCCAGCCAGGAGATAACTGAGAGGCATTTGTCAAGCTTACACACCAGAGGCTCCGGCTCACTAAGAGACCCCCTTATTCATAGGGATTTAGAATTGCTTCTGCTACTTTCACATGCTGCCACCATATAGCTAACACTCTTTTCACATCAGTTTTCTCCCCTTAGTATGCAATGTCACAGTATCAAGAGAGAGTTACAAAGCAACAAAATAACAAAAGCAACCACAGACATAGTATGGAGACCTCACTCAGGTATGACAGACATTTTGAAATTATCAGATGGAGAATTCAAACCCCTATAATTAGCATGTTAAGACATCTAATGGATAAAGTAGACTTCATGCAAGAACAGATAAGCAATAGAAAAATCAGAGAGATACAGAAAGATGTAAACACTTCAAAGATTGAAAAGCATATGTCAAAAATGAAGAAATCCCATGGTGGGTTTATTAGTGGACCTGGACACAGCTGAAAAATCTGAACAGAGGATGCCCCCCTGAAAGAACCCCTTGAAAATAGAAAGCAAACAATAACAAAGACTGCAATAAACTTCAAAACAGACTATATCCAAACTGTGGGACATGTGTTAATAAATGAATACATACACAACAGGGATATAAGGAAGAGGAAGATATGAACAGTAGGAATAAATCAATGATAATTGAAAATTTCTTAAATTAATGTTGAAAATGAAATCAGAGGTTTGGGATGTCTAAAAACCACAAATAAGATGAAGAGCATTCAGAACACATGTGTATATCCTTCATACTACAAAGATCAAATGCTGAAAGACAGACTTTACCACTCTTTTTATCTATACAAAAGCAAAAAATGAGATGTTCATCTAAATCATTATTAGAAATCATATGGGTATGATATTTAAATTTTGCAAGACAACAGGCTCATGGACTTCAGTAATCTATGAAATCATCCTTAAAGATGAAGGAGAAATATGGACATTCTGAGAAATAGATCTAGTAAATAATAATAAGTGTTCACATGTGGATTAAAGAAGAAAAATGATAAGTCACTTGGGTCTCATTGAAAGAGAAGAGCATCTGGGAAGGAAGATGCAAAGTCTAAATGAAGCCTTTTTTTCATGATCTTAACTGATTTAGAAAATAAACACTTTATTGAAAATGGAAAGAGCAGCCACGTGCTTAATTATGCACCTAAATACTTAGGTACAAGTAAAATGAATGGTGAAAATTATGTGAAGGGATTGAGGTTATTTTGCATTGTAAAGTATTTCTAGTACCTGTGACATTATGAGGCTTTGTTTACTTATTTATGCACATGTACATTTATGTGACAGTCAGAAGATAAGATGTAGCAGTCAGTTGTCTCCTTCCAGTATGTGGGTCCCTTAAATGAAGCTCAGGCTGCCACACCTGGCAGCAACTTCCTTTACCCACACCACCTTTCAGGATCTGTATAGTATTATTTGAAAGTGAAATTGATTAGTTGGGAATGCATTTTACAAACTCTAAGGCAATAATTAAGTCCATAAATAAATAAATAATATAAAGCTATAGCTAAAATGCTAAGAGACCAGAAGAAATGAAATAATATAAATAACAGATTAATAAATAATAAATAAATAAATAATTTAAGTAACAGAACAGAGGGCAGAGAGAACAATACTAGATATTAGAGGTCTGAAGAGATGGCTCAGGGGTTGAGTGAGAGCTTATATTGCACTTTAAAAGGACACATGCACAGACCCTCATACAGACTGCATACATCATACATGCATTCCCTACCGACTATGGAATGATGTAGCAGTTTCAGCTTCTTCTCCAGCACCCTGTCTGCTTGTGTGTGCAACCATGTCCCACCATGATGATAATGGATCAAGTTTCTGAAACTGTAAGCAAGCCCCCAATTAAGATCTTTCTTTTATAAGAGTTGGCATGGTCATAGTGTCTTTTCCCAGAAATAGAACAGTGACTAAGACAAGATTGTTATTTAAAGCTTGGAAACTATGCACTCCAGACAATTGTGACCCATTAGTGTAGGCTTATTAACTTTAGTAAATGCCCAACTCTGAGGAGATGAATAATAAAAGAGGTGATGTATACATGTGATCAGAGAGCATATGAAGTCTCTGAACATCCTTTTACATCTTCTATGAAACTAAAACTGCTATAAAAATAAAATCTTTGACCTGAGGAGGAAGAAGAAAAGAAGGAGGAATCACTGACTCCTAAAAGAGAACAATCTCACAGGGAAAGCAGATATTCAATAAATTCACAAATAGTAGCCTATGACTTTTTTTAATTTTTTCTCTCTCTATTTTATTGTGAAAAAAGTCATATATATATCCATGTATTTCCTTGTTCAGGCTCCCTTCCCCCTCCCACCCCTACCAATAACTCACTCTTCTCTCCATCAGTTCATCTCCTCCCCAGCAAGGGCAGGAAGTCTCAAGGTTCCAAGGTAGCTTAGTTCAACATTCACTCTAGGCCGATCTGATTTCCTCATCCCCACATCAAGACTGAGTCAGGTGTTTCTCTGGAGGGAATGGGCTCCAAGGTGCCAGTTCAAGGTATTTCAGATCCCAAGCTGTTCAGTGGTTGTGGTTTGCAGCTTGGACATGCTAAGCTTTTTTTGTTTAAAGTCCACCAATGAGTGAGTACATCCCCTGTTTATCTTTCTAAGTTTGTGAGACCTCGCTCAGGAGGACATTCTCCAAATCCATCCATTTGCTTGCAAATTTTAGGATATCATTTTTTTCTCACTGCTGAGTAGTACTCCATTGTATAAATGTACCATAGTTTGTTAATCCATTCCTCAGTTGAGGGGCATCTAGGTTGCTTCCAGGTTCTTGCTATTACGAATAATGCTGCTATGAACACAGTTGAGCTAAAGCCTTTGAAGTGTATTGTTGGGTTTTTGGGGAGATTGATTCCCAGTTTTCTGAGAAACTGCCATACTGCATTCCAGAGTGGCTGAACAAGCCTACACTCAAACCAACAGTGGAGGAGTGTTCCCTTTGCTCTGCAACCTCTCCAGCATAGGCTGTCATCTGTGTCCTTTATCTTAGCCAATCTGACAGGTGTAAGGTGGTATCTCAAAGTTGTTTTGATTTGCATTACTCTGATGGCTAATGATGTTGAGCACTTTTTCAAGTGCCTTTCAGCCATTTTTAATTCTTCTGCTAAGAATTCCCTTTTTAGTTCTGAGCCCCATTTTTGATTGGGTTATTCAAGGTTTTGGGCTCTAGTTTCTTAAGTTCTCTATCTATTTTAGAGATCAGTCCTCTGTCACTTGTAGGATTGGTGAAAATCTTTTCCCATTCTGTAGGCTGTCATTTTGTCCTATTGACTGTGTCCTTGGCTTTACAGAAGCTTCTCAGTTTCAGGAGATCCCACTTATTGATTGTTGTTCTTAGTGTCTGTGCTACTCATGTTATATTTAGGAAGTGTTCACCTGTGCCAATGTGTTGGAGGGTATTTTCTACTTTCTTTTCTATCAGGTTCAATGTGGCTGGGTTTATGTTGAGGTCTTTGATCCACTTGGATTTGAGTTTTGTGCAGGGTGACAGGCTTGGATCTATTTGCATTTTTCTATACACTACCATCCAGCTATGCCAACACCATTTGTTAAAGATACTATCTTTTTTACACTAAATATTTTTGGCCTCTTTGTCAAAGATAGGGTATTCATAGGTTTTTGGGTTTATGTCGGGATCTTCGATTCAATTCCATTGATCCACAAGTCTGTTTTTTGCCAGTACCAGGCTGCTTTTATTACTATAGTTCTAGTATAACTTGAAGTCAGGGATGGTGATGCCTCCTGAGGTTCTTTTGTTAAGCAAGATTGTTTTGGCACTCCTGACTTTCCTGTTATTCCTAATGAAATTGAGTATTCTTCTTTCAAGGTCTGTAAAAAATTGTGCTGGGAAATTGATGGGAAGTGCGATGAATCTGTAGATTGCTTTTGGTAGAATTGCCGTTTTTACTATGCTGATCTTACTTATCAAGGAACATGGGAGATCTTTACATTTTCTGATATTTTCTTCAATTTCTTTCTTTAGTGATATAAAGTTTTTATCAAACAGATTTGTTACTTCTTTGGTTATAATTACTCCTATCACGGTAAAAACCTGCCACCAAGAGGTATGTTTTAAATAAGGTTTATTTTGTTAGAATCACTTACAAAAGGAAGTTTTAGCAACACGCCAAGCCGCCATACTGACCCGTACGGACCCACAGCCTCGCTGCGCCCAGGGACCGGAAGACCCTCTTCTCTCTCCGCTCTCTGCTTCTGTCTCCGCAGACCATGCCCCTCCCACACCTGTACAATCCATGATTTCCCGCTACATCTCCCCATTTTGTCTAAATAGAAAGGTTCTAAACTAGGTATAAAACTACATACTACAGGGATTACCATAAGACAGTGTGTGGGAAAGAGGAAGGTACTAACATAAGTGAGGTCAAACTACCGCTAACAAACAACTACAAAGTGCAATTTAATATCTAAAATGTTGATACAAGAAAATGTACAGGGATTGCTTTAAGGCTGTTTATCCTAAATAATAGAGTT
>PVIH01009376.1:57879-82992 GCA_004025045.1 Sigmodon hispidus | reverse complement strand
GTGATAGGAATCATAGGCTCAGTGACCCCTATGAAAAACCCAAGCCTTGCCGATTGATGTTTCCTTGAGCCTCTATTGGTGTTGTAATGCCTTGTAAATTACGCCCTAACCCTTTGCTTGGAACAAACCCTGATCTAATCATGATATTTTTTGCTGTGTCAGAATAATCATTAGTAAGCTTAAGATTCATTTGACTCTGGATATCTCTGCCCCACAAATTGATTGGTAGTCCTTCAACTACTAAAGGCTGAAACTTCCCTTTTTGGTCCTCTGTTTCCCATGTCAATTCCTTAGAGCTAATTTTTGGAGCATCTGCGTAACCTAAACCTTGCAAAGTCTGTGAGGATGCTTGAAGTGGCCATGATCATGGCCAATCTCTAATTGTAATTATACTTCTGTCTGCTCCAGTATCTACCAGCCCCTGAAATTTTCTCCCTTCTATTATAAGATCAAGCATAGGGCGGTCATTAAGAGATAGTGACACAAAGGCCAAATCCACTCCGGTGGATCCAAAGCCCTTGGATCCCCATTCTTTTGAGCATGCAGGGTAATTGTCATGGAAAGAAGGCAAAATTAATAATTGTGCAATGCGATCACCAGGAGTTATTGTAATTATCCCTCGAGGGGATTGACACATTACTTTGATGACTCCAGTATAATCTGGATTGATAACTCCAGGCATAACAATGAGTCCTCGTAAGGTGGAAGAGGAACGGCCTAACACTAGCCCAACCGTCCCTTTTGGAAGTGGTCCTTGCATGTCTGTATCTAAGGGTTGTATTCCCATGCCTGTTGTTAGTACCATTCTGGATGTGGCACGGAGGTCCAGCCCTGCGGAGCCTGATGTGGCTCGTCACGGGGCCTGAGTCGTTGGAGATTCACTTCCTCGTGGGCCCCAAATATTTTCGGGCCCTGAGACCAGGGGCCCGCTACCCTGCTTTTTGGACTAGCTACGTGGGCAGCAGGTTGAATAGGTTGCCCATTAATGTCCTTAACAGACCTACATTCGTTTGCCCAGTGTTTACCCCTTTTGCATCTTGGGCATGTCCCTGGATTCCTCACTCCTTGAGGCGGTTTTGTCCTTGTCATAGGGGCAGCCTCTCGACATTGTCTTTTAATATGTCCAGGCTTGCCGCACTGAAAACACACCCTGCTGCTGTTAGAACCTTTATTACTGCGAAAAGCAGCCACCACAGCAGCAGCGAGTCCTGCATTTGACAAAGGTCCTCCGATTTCTCGGCACGTTTTCAACCAATATTCTAAGTCCTTTCCTTTGTGTGGGGTGATAGCCCTACGACACTCTTTTGTACACTGCTCATAAACTAATTGCTTTACTAGTGGCAGTGCAGTTTCCACATCACCAAAAATTCGTCCCGCTCCATCCATCATTCTAGCTACGAAGTCAGAAAATGGCTCTGTGCTACCCTGAATTATTTTTGTTAAGTTCTCTGCGACTTCCCCCTTATTAGGAAGGGCTCGCCAAGCCTTCATATTGATGGTGTTTATTTGAATATAAACTTCCACAGGATACACTGTCTGATTATTTATCCACTGTCCTTGACCTAACAGCATATCTACATTCCATGCTGGCTGCCCATTGGCAGCGTTCTCTCTGGCCTGACTATGTGCCAGATCAGTCACAATTGACTTCCAATCTAAATATTGCCCTATAGTTAAACAGGCTCTGGCAATGTCTTGCCAATTAGTGGGTGTTAAAGCATTGCACGTAAGGCACTGCAGCTACATGATGGTATAGTTAGCAGCCACACCGTCCCTTTTTGCTGCCTCTGCAAGATCTTTAATAATCTTATGGTCGATTACATCATACTATCGACCACTGGCGGCTGGATCCTCAAATACTGGGAAGGCGGTGGTTACCCTAGACTACGCCTCTTGGGAGATGAATGTACATCCCATCTTGTTCTCCAAAGGAGGGGGAGCAGTAGCTCCAGCCTTTGCAGGATTGAAAGGCGGTGATTGACTGAGCAGCGGAGGATCACAACACTCTCACTCAACGGCTACCACCACCTCCTCTAAATCTTCCTCCTCCTCAGGTTCTAACTCATCTTGAGATATCTCTAAACCTTTAAACTCATCTAGGATAGATACAGTCCTGGTACTGGTGCTGAATTTTTCTTTTCCTTATTATTTTTCTTAGGCCTATCCTTTGTAGTCCCTGCACCTTCATTTTCTGATGCACTATCCTGGCATATACTGAGTGCCTTACGTCCTTGCTCAATAATGTCCTCACATTTCCCATCCTTTAGGCAAAAATAAATCATACGCCATAGTGGAAGGGTGCCTCGGGAAAGTGTTCCCTCGGTGTTACGTTTCTCTAAATCTCTGCCTAGTTTTTCCCAGGATGAAACAGTCAAACTGCCTGACACCCCAAACCATGGAGCGCTGCTTTTCATGTTTTCCAGAAGCCGATTTATGGCTCTGCGGGAAAGCTTTAGCCCTCGGCTACTCAATATAGCCTGAATAGGCTCGTGGAACTCAGTCGTGTGGTTGGCAGACAATTTGTTCCCCATCCTGCGCTCTGATCTATGAGCGACTTACTAGATTGGACACACGTCTGATTTATCTCACGGCCAGGGAAGGCACTCTTTGCCTGGTTGATGGCACCACAGCCACATGCAGGCGAGAAAAATCAGGACAACTACGATGAAAACAACTACAGCGAAGATTTCAGGCTCCAGACCTCCTAGTAGGACGCGCATATCTGGACTACTCACCGACGATCCTCTCCATGCGTTGGTCCACTCCGTGTGTCGAGTTCTGAATCGGTCTTCTCTGCGAAGGCACGAAGAATTCCCGGGTTTCGGCACCACTCTGCGGTGAGCCGCCTCTGTCCTGCAGAACGACGAGTCACCACAACACACGATTCTTCTCGGATCACACTTTATTGGAGTACAGCTCAGTTGTGAAATGGTGGAAAGAAGACCCTGAGCCTGAGATTCAGCCTGCTTATATAGGGGAGCCTGGCGCCTGATTGGTGCCCATCACAATGCCTCATTAACATATAGCCAGTGATTGGTTCAAAGTAGCCTCATTAGCATATGGCTGGTGATTGGCCCAAAATAATGGCTCATTAGCATATCTGAGGACCGCATCGGATAGGTCCTTTCTCAATGCCTAATTAGCATAGATACATCGGACTGGTCACTACTCGATGCCTAATTAGCATAAGCAGCGATAGAATGTTCCGGCAAGCTGTGCAAAGGCAAAACCGCGCCCTACATCTGATCCCTCCCCCTGAGGCTCCATATACTACCCATGTCAGTGGACAGTTGCCTAACCTTGGAGGGCCTAGTTTCTTTTCCTGATGGTTCCCATGTGGCTGTTCTTGATTCAGTGAGCTCCCCAGAGTCCAGCCAGCCATCACTGTGGGAGTTTTCCTTGTAGTCCCTATCCCCTTGTTCATATAGAGTCTCCTCCACTCTGCTATCAGCTGGATCAAGAGCTCAGCCATGTATCTTTGCCTCCACTCCTATTTTTTGTTGGTTCTGTGATGACACTTAAGGTGGTTATTCATTTGACTATAGGGGAAGTCCTGTTTAGGCATCACCTTCTCCATTGGTTGTTAATTTAGATACTCTCTTTCTGCCCTTTTGCTTAGCTTGGATAAGGGTTTATCTATCTTGTTGACTTTTTCAAAGAACCAATTCTTTGATTCATTGATTTTTTTGTATTGTTCTCTTTGTTTCTATTGTATTAATTTCAGCCCTGAGCTTGATTATTTCCTGCTGTCTACTCCTTTTAGGTGAATTTGCTTCTGATTGTTCTAAAGCCTTAAGGTGTGCAGTTAGGTCTCTAGTGTGAGATTTCTCTAGGTTTTTCATATAGACATCTAGTGCTATGAATTTTCCTCTTACGTCTGCTTTCATTGTGTCCCACAAGTTTGGGTACATTGTGGATTCATTTTCATTAAATTCTAGGAAGTCTTTGATTTCTTTCTTAATTTCTTCCTTGATCCAGAGGTGATTCAGTTGAGAGATGTTTAGTTTTCATGAGTTTATAGGATTTCTTTGATTTTTGTTGTTAGACCATGGTGGTCTGATATGATACAAGGGATTATTTCCATTTTTGTATCTGTTGAGTTTGCTTTATGACTGACTATGTGGTCAATTTTAAAGAAAGTTCTGTGTGGTGCTGAGAAATATGTATATTCCTTCTTATTTGGGTGGACACTTCTGTAAATATCTATTAAGTCCATTTGCATCATAACCTCTGTTAGATCCCTTATTTCTCTGTTGATTCTCTGTCTGGTTGACCTCTCCAAGGGTGAAAGTGGGGTATTGAAGTCTCCCACTATTAGGGTGTGAGAATTGATGTGGGATTTGAGCTTTAGCAGTGTTTCTTTTACATATGTAGGTGTCCTTGTGTTGCTGGCATAAATAGTCAGGATTGAGACTTCATCTTGGTGGATTTTTTTCTGACATGAATAAGTAATGTCTGTCCTGCTCTCTTTTAATTGATTTTAATTTAAAGTCTATTTTTTTAGATATTAGGATGGCTACATCAGCTTGTTTCTTAGGACCATTTGATTAGAAATTCTTTTCCCAACCCTGTCTGCCTTTGAAGTTGAGGTGTGTTTCTTGTATGCAACAGAAGGTTGGTTTCTGTTTTTGTATCCATCATGTTAGGGTATGTCTTTTTAATAGGTGAATTGAATTTATTAATATTAAGGGATATTGATGATCATTGACTGTTATTTCCTGTTATTTTTGGTGGTAGCTTATGTATATTTCCCTTCTTTGGGTTTTTCTTCTGTGGTATTATCTATTGTTTGTTACATGGGTATATCTGGTTTCCTTAGGTTGGAGTTTTCCCTCTAGTGCTTTTTGTAGGACTGGATTTGTGTATAGGTATTATTTAAATCTGGTTTTGTCAGGAAATATCTTGTTTACTCCACCTATGGTGATTGATAGTTTTGCTGAGTACAGTAGTCCGGGTTGGCATTTATGCTCTTTTAGTGTCTGTATAACATCTGACCAGAATCTTCTTGCTTTCATTGTTTCTATTGAATTATTGGGTTGGATATTATTCTAATGGGTCTGCCTTTATAAGTAATTTGGTCTTTTTACTTTGCAGCTCTTGGTATTTTTTCTTTGTTCTGTAGGTTTAGTGGCTTGATTATTATGTAGAGAACAGACTTTTTTATGCATCTAATCTATTTGGTGTTCTATAAGCTTCTTGTATATTTATAGGCATTTCCTTCTTTAGGTTGGGAAAGTTTTCTTCTATGATTTTCTTGAATATATTTTCTGTGCCTTTGAGCTGGTATTCTTCTGCTTCTTTGATCACCCATTAATTTCAGGTCTGGCCTTTTCATGGTATTCCAGATTTCTTGGACATTTTGTGTTATGACTTTTTGGTTTTAGTGTTTTCTTCAACTAAAGTATCTATTTCCACTATTGAATCTTCCACTCCAGAGATTCTCTCTTTCATCTCTTGGATTCTGTTGGTTATGCTAGAATAGTAGTTGCAGTTTATTTCTTCAGATTTTCTATTCCCAGCTTTGCCTCGGCTTGTGCCTTCTTTATTGCTTCTATTTCAATTTTTTATTTCTGGAATGTTTCTTTCACCTATTTGTTTCATTTTTCTTGGTTTTCTTTATTTTCTTTCAGGGATTTGTTAATCTCTTCCCATTTTTTGTTTGTATTTTCTTCTATTTCTTTAAAGGAGTTTTTGGTATCCACTTTTAAAGCTTCTATTATCTTCATAAAGCTGTTTTTATGGTTATTTCCTTCTGTTTGACCTTCATTGTTATGCTCAGGTCTTGATACTATAGAACCACTTGCTTCTTCTGGTGTTGTCTTGTTGATCTTTATATTGTTATATGTTTTCTTGCACTGGCATCTACCCATTGCTTCCTTGGTTCACTCTTGGTCAGCTTCTAATCAGTTGCAGGCCTTGGGGGCTGTGTGTCTCCAAAAATTGCAGGAGTTGCTCTTATTTGGCTCTTAGTTGACTGTAAGCCAAGGAGCTGTATGTCTCCTATTGTTACAGAAGTTGTTCTTAGTTTTCTCTTAGTCATCTATGTATTGGGAGGTTTCAGATGGTCTAGTCATCAGAATGTAATGATGCAGATTGCAGTTTGGCCTGTGGGATGTCCCTTAGGCTATGTTTTGCTGGAAATTTGTCTTGGGGGTGCTTTCCCAGCTTAGAGCTGGGTGTGGTTGGGGTATTGGGGGGTGTCCCTGGGCCGGGATTCAGAGAGTAGTCAGGTCTCTGGTTGGCCTAAGGGTCTGGGTACTACTCACCTCTTAGTCAGCTGTGTATAAAGAGGGTCAGCTAGTGCAGTTGTCATTGTAGTGTAGGGATCCTAATTTCTTAAGACCACATTGTAGGATAGGGCAGTACCCCATGACTGCTCCAAATCCATAGTAAATATCTGTTGTTATAATAACATCACCTTTGGTAAGCGATTTTTGGGGAAACTGAGGAAGAAGAGCTTTTTATATGTTAGAGTTGATGACTATAATGAAGAGAAAATAAGAGATAAAATGAGGAAGACAGATATTTGAGCAAGCTGGAAATCAGAATACGAAGTCTATGGGTAAATAAAAGGCTCTCCTGCTCTAACCTATTTCTGGGATGTAGTTAAGAATGGTTTCCCATATTAAAAGAAAAAGACACATACTGCACAAACAAACATCTAAGGTGAAGGTCAGAGAGTGATGACCCACACCTTTAATCCCAACACTAGAAAAGTTGAAGCAGAATTGGGGTAGCTGGGTGAGGGAAAGAAAGATAAGGTGAGAGGAGGCCGCAGTGCTTCCCTTCACTTGTATTCTCTCAGAGGACTCAGATTCATTCAGTCTGGAGACAGGACCTACCCTTTGCAGCCTGAGGAGTTGCCTAGGTAAGTGATTGTGGCATGTTTGTCTTTGATATTTCAGCTTTCCTCCAATATCTGGCTCTGGGTTTTTATTAATAATACCAAACAGAATTCATGTAATATTTGGCACCCAGCATGGTGCAGAAATTCACACACAAAAAAGCCGCTTGCCTGTGGCTTTGCAGCCTCCCACACATGGCAGGAGTCACTCCCTGTCTGGCTAGGTTTTCCTTTTGGAGTTAGCCTCCACCCAGCTCTGCCTTTTAAGCAGTTCCCCTTACACCTGCTTCTTTCCCACAACCTACTGGGAGAAGTAACCCACTATCTGAAAAACTCACCCAGGTGATTGTGGAGATCATGGCACACACTTTTAGTTCCAGCTCTTGGAACGCAGAGGCAGGTCAATTTCTGTGAGTTTGAGACCAGTCCCTGTCTATGAACAGTTTGTAGACCAGTTAGGGCTACACAGGGACAGCTACACAATGAGATTCTGTTTCAAAAGACAAAAAAAGTGGATGGATGAATTAATTAATTACAGTTGGACCAGAACTTGGGAGAGAAAAAGTCTTGTTTTCTCTGTCTTGCCTACTACAATGTCACCATTTATAAAAACACATGAGATAAAAGATAGGAGATTTGTATATGGAGACAGAGCTGTGGTTACAGCTACCTGAACCAGGAGACAGAGAGGAGAGGAGGTCCTCATAAATGTCAGGGTTTTTGGGGTACTAGTGGGGCCTTAAGTCCATTTCCACTGTCAGCATGATAATCCTTTTAGACATCCTAATTCCTAACACCTCCATAGTCCCATCATTCCAGGCAAATCCCTATAGATTCTGGAAAAGGACCTCAAGTTTCCCACCATGAGGGGATTTGATTCCAGTGCACTGGATTTTCAAAGAGCTGCAGGACTGTAGCAGTGGTCTGGGTTGTCAAGGTTCTGAATTGCTGTTTCCCACAGAAAGCTTGTCATTTAATGGCTGGGGACTTGTCATCCCTGTCAGTGAGAGGAGGCAGGAAGCTCACAGAGCCTCACTTCCTGGCAAAGAGATAAAAGGCAGGTCTTCACAGAAGTGGTCCCTCTGATTTCCCATGCTTGCACTTTCAGCCTTTTATCTGTCTTGCCTTTTTTTTTTTTGAGTTTTATCAGGCTTTCCCAACAGAGAGTAAATCCAATGTTCACTTACAGAGTGAACAAAGAGCCTGAGGCTTTGTCTTCTCCAACACATACTCAAGTATGGAGAATTTGTAAATAAAATGTGCTTTCCAATTCAACCAGGGGTTAGTGTTTGGAAACTTTGCATCTCTTGGGATGAAAGCAGTGATCTGTGATTATGACATCATCATTGTTAATTACCCCTTAGCACAAGTCTGCCTGAAAGGAGAAGAGGTGGGTGTGTCTATATGGGTATTTAACATAATGATTAAAATATATTAATGATAATTTTCACTTCTTTAGCACCATACATCTTAGGATCTTCTTTAAACGTGCTTCCACAGGCTTTAATTAGGAATAAATAAACCCAGCCCATTCTACAAAAGAGGAAATGAAATGCCAAGGAAGGATCTTGGGGTGGCGGGGGTGGGGAGGTGGGGGGTGGGAGACAATGGATGTTTGGCTGACTGGAGCCTCCTCACCATCTGGCAATGGGCTGAACCTTTCTTCTGTTCCTTCCACCAAGAATTGACAGTCATGGGCTTTACATGAAGAATACAGATTTGTTCCTGCTTGATGTATGAGAAATCTGAGACAAACCCTCAAACTACACATTTGAGGATACAACTGAAAGTGTGGATTAATTTAGCCTGAGGTCATGACTCAGTGGTAGAGTTTTTACCAAACATGCAGCAGGCCCTGGGTTTCCATCCTGACCATGTCAAAGAAAAATAAAGATTATTTTAAGTTACCTTCTACTAGTATCAAGACAAATGAAGGAATAACAACAAAATAGCCAAGAAAGAAAAGCCTGAGGATTCAAATAGGCCATAAAACTTAGCCATTCTGAGCCTCATTTTCCTCTTTAACCATTTTCAGTCATGGGTTATATATGGCTCTGTTGTAGCTTGAAATGGAAAATCTGATTGCTTACTTTCCTGCCTTTTATAGATCATTTCCATTTTCAGATGAAACAAGCTGAAAGGGATGCCTGAAGGGAAATGCAGAGAAAAACAAAAAATAGTCTTTGCTGCAGCTATATCTGAAAAGGTCCAAGTGAGGGCCATGTATCTTAGAAGCTATTATGAAGAATTTGCAGCACACACGCCAGCGGAGGAAAGCCAAGCATTCATCAGTCACTTCTCACAGCTGCCAGCTTCCTATTAGCTCCTTTTCTCTTATAGTCTCCCCCTTTACTTGTTCTGCTCGAGTAGCTAAAGTCAAATCCAGAATGCAATCTCCCTTCACCCTAGACATTTCTGCTTGTTTCGTTTTTCCCCTACTAAGTAAGAGCTTTGAAAACAGAAGCATAAACCCATCATTGCACCCAGCAGGGGGCCAGTTATTTCATCCTATCTGAAACTCTGCTTATTTTGTTTCAGGATTGTCCCCAAATTGCATTACTTGATGTTTCTTATGTTCCTTTGCTTTTTGTTTCTTTATTCTTTTCCTTTCACTTTCCCCCATCCTATTAATTTGGTGGAGAAAAAATTGATCAGATGCCACATAGAACTTTCCAGTCTATATTTAGCCAACTGTGCATTTGTCTGGTGTCTTTCAACACATTTCTCCATCTGTCACATTTCTTTGAGTGGTGGTTAGATCTTCTGCACCAAAGCTGGCCTTTTTCTCTGCTTTCTTTCTTTGGTGTTGGGGACTAACCCTATGGCCTTGCCCATAGTAGAATCTAACTATCTCTCATTTTCACTTTTGGTTCCCAGCCCTCTGACAAGATCATGCGTAAGTGAGTCAGGTCAACTTTAACCTCACTTACCCAAGCAGCCCAGGCAGCCTTGGATTTTGTAAACTTCCTGCCTCAGCTTTCTGAGTAATAGGGATTCTAGGCCTGTATCACCAGGCCCTGGAGCTGTGTTTTCTATTAGATTGCAATGCATCACATAGGAGGAGGTGTAGAATGTTCTGGTCCTGACATTTGGGGACATGCTTAGATGGAATAATAGAGTCCATGATGTTATTGTATGAAATGACTTTTTTCATTCCATTGTTTCTGTCTTTATTAGCTGGGCAAGGGCTCTACCATAGAGCCATACTACAAACCCCACTGTGATTCTTTTATAAAGGAAACATTTCTTTGGTTACCCCAAAATATAGAAGTGACACGATAAATGTGGTAAATTCTCCCCATTAGTACTTTTCAGTTGAATGGCCTAGTAACTAACCTCTAAACTCTGAGATAAATGTTTCCCTAAGTAAATTCACAGGTTTAAAATTCTTTTTTTATTTGCTGTGTGCCACTTATTTACACTTTGCTGTTGTTGTTGTTTATTTGAGTCACGGTCTCCCATTGCAGCTCAGGGTGGCCTGGAACTCAATGTGATTCCCAGGCAGAAGAAGAGGGCAGTTAGAAACTGTCTCCAGCAAGAGCTTGATTGTATGGAGGCCCTTAGTGTTACGTTGCAGATGTATCATGGATCAAAGTCCTCTGCTTAATGGCTTTTGGTAACTCTATTGTTTTATGGTGGGAGCTTGTGGGGAGGAGACAAGGTTCCCCTTTCTCACTTACCTGATTTGTTCCTTTTGTTCCATAGCCATTTAAAAGCTTACAGTCCTTGCCGCCTGCCTGACAACTTTTCTTGGGGCTTCTTCTCTGAGACAGTTTTTCTTTTTAATTTTAAAGATCTTATTTATTTATTACATATACAGTATTCTGTCTGCATGCATTCCTGCAGGACAGAAGAAGGTGCCAGATTTCGTTGCAGATGGTTGTGAGCCACCATGCAGTTGGTGGGTGGGAACTGAACTCAGGACCTCTTGAAGAACAGTCAGTGCTCCTAAACCACTGAACCATCTCTCTAGCCCCCTTTTTAATTTTAAAATAAAGTATCTTTGACCTATTTGTTGACTATTCTAAACATGCAAACAATGTATATTGATTATATTGACTCCAACTCTCTCCTCCAGATCCCACCCTCAGAAGCCCAACTACACCTCCCTCCCCTTCATGTTCCTCCTTGAGTTTAGTTAGTGCTGCCTTTCAAATGTTGGCCTGATCTTGTACAAGTGACTGGAGATAGACTTTTCTTTGGGCCTCCATCTCTCTCTCTCTCTCTCTCTCTCTCTCTCTCTCTCTCTCTCTCTCTCTCACACACACACACACAGCACAGCACAGAGATTTCTTATTCATTATGAAAGCTTAGGCTTGTGCCACTAACTCTTCTAACTTAAATTAACCCATTTATATTAATCTATGTTTTGCCTCTTGGCTTTTTAACTCTATTCCATCTTGCGCCTCCTGTTTCCTCTCTGTGCATCTCCCCTGTGCCTAGATTTATCTCCTCTTCTCTGCCTGGAAGTCTTGTCAAACCTCTTCCTGCCTAGCTATTAGCCATTCAGCTCTTTATTAAACCAATAAGAAAGCACCTTAGCAAAGACACATCTTCACAGTGTACAAAAAGATTATTTTGCACTCAGGTGGCAATAGCTGCAGTGAGTTCATGTCATGGCAAGAAGACAGCATTTCACAGCACTCCTCCCTACCCACTGATGGCTCTTACATTCTTTCTTCTCTTCTTTGATATTCTCTGAACCTTTTGGGGAGTAGGTTGATGTAGGTGCCCTATTTAGAGCTAAACACTAAACAGTTACTTGTTCTCAACACTTTGACCAGTTATGAGTATCTTAATTAACTTTTGAGTATTGCAGAGTGAAACTTCTCTGGCCAAGGTTGAGGGTAGTACTTATTTATGTGTGTAAACATAAATATTTAGGAAGCAGTTTGGTAACATGTCTATATAGCACCATGACAGTAGGAAGGTCCATGCTAGTACTTTGATGCCCTGAGCCACTGGCTTTTGACTACGTTTACAGTAAGTACCAGGCATGAATTCCTTCCTAAAGAGCAGTCCTCAAATCCAACCCCAAAGTGGTTGGTTATCTCCATAACCTTCATGCCCCCATTGCATCAATGTGCAGATCTTCCCTGGAAGGTCTACACTGTAACATTAAAGGCTAATCATGAGGTGTTGTAACTTTTCCTCTGCCAGTTCACAAATCACAACATAGGGGTTTATTATTAATTATGAAAGCTCAGCAGATAGCTCGTCTTTAGCTAGCTCTTACAACTTAAATTAACCCATTTCTATTTATCTATGTGCTGCCCTAAGGCTCATTTATATCATCTATCTACTGTCCATCCTACTTTCCTGCTTGCTCTGTCTCTTGGCATCTCTGCCCTTATTCTTCCCATTGTCCTCTGTGCCTGGAAATTCTGCCTAGCTATTGGTCATTCAGCTCTTTAATGAACCAATCTGAGTGACAAGTCTTTATACAGTTTAATCAAATATTCTGAAACAATGGAGTAATACTATTGATGGCTTTGCAAACCCAACAGTTTTTGTAGCACCTTTCGGGCATACAGTGAAAGCTAGCCACTAGGGAGAGAGTTTTCCAGTCAGTTTCAGTTTAAATTTTCTATGTCCTGCAACTAAGTTGTGTTGTATTTTCAAAAATAAGGTCTTGCCATCTAGTTCCAATGGGCAACCAAGGGCAATGGCAATAGCCTGTGTTATTTAGGGGGCTCCTTGTGCCTCCCTGAGCAATAACTCATATGAAAATATATCATGTCTGGTACTGAGATTATAATTTAAAAACCCATGTCTTCTGGACAAATATTTTGCTTTTTTTCTAATAAACAAGCTGGGTGAACACTCTATCTCTTGAATTTATGGTCTTCATTCTTCCTTGTTCACAAGACATAGCCCTGAGGTCACAAACCATGACTATTGTAGCTTAGAGGCTTTATCTGGAATTCTATAAAACAGCACCAAAAGGTAGCACTGTTGCACAAATCCTAATCTGTCTTTTAATAAAAACCTGGAGCCAAATATTGGGGAAAAGCTGAAAGATCAGAGAGACAAAGGAACAAGCCATAGCCACTTCTCACCTTGCCAACTCCTCAGGCTGAAAGGTGTATAGATCCTGTCTCCATGAATCCTCAGACTGAATAGGGGAAGTGAATCCCAAGAGGAAAGGAAGGGGTGAACTCTGCCTCCTCCTGCCTTATATACCTTCCTCTGTCCAGCCATGTCACTTCCTGGTTCAACCTTCCTAGTACTGGGATTAAAGACCTGTGTGTTTCCTAAATCCTGGGAGTAGAGGCCTGGGATCCCAATCCTGGAGAAGAGTCCTGGGATCTCAAGTGCTGGGATTAAAGGTATGTGCCTTCACTGCCTAGTTCTGTTTGGCCTTGAACTCACAGAGATCCAGACAGATCTCTGCCTCTGCCTCCCCAGTGCCAGAATTGAAGGTGTTTGCCACCACCACCTGACCTCTATGCCTAACTCTGTGACTGGGTCTTATCCTCTGATCTTCAGGCAATCTTTATTTGTTTAGAATACAAACAATGTATTACCACATTGTGCTACCTAGCCTCTTTCCTGTCTACCCATTTGTCTACTAGACAAAACGGTACTTCTTTTGTACATATGGACTCTCTTGTCTGTCATCTAAGAATGCTTAGAATGACAGCTATTCTTTTTTTCAATTTTTTAAAAAGTTTTTTCCCATATCTATCACTGTTCCACCTCCATTTCCTCCTCCCAGTCCCCCCAGTCCTTCCTCAGTCTCCCTCCCACCCCATTTCCCCCTCCATTCCCCTAGGAGGGCAAGCCTATCCAAAGTGAGTTAGTTCACTCTGGCATAGCCAGTTGAGGTAGGTCCAAGTCCTTCATCCCAATATTAAGGCTGAGTTAGGTGTTCCTCTGTAGGGAATGGGCTCTGAGAATGGTAGCTATTCTTAAGAGTCCAGTGTAAGACTCTATGGGACCAGCTCTGATCAATTCTCAGACCTTCTCTTTGGGAGGAGCCAGAATGTTGGCCAGCTGCCAGGACAGTTTCCTTTTTGACCAATTTCTGGATAGAAGGGACCAAAGGCAGCCCTGAGGGAATGGAAGTTCATAGCCAAGGCTTCTGTTGGACAATATTCAGACCCTGACCTTCAGACTGGGTATCTGGGAGGCCTCCTTTTTCCATGAAGTTCAAAAATCCCCTGAGATAGGAAGCATACCTCCTGAGATTCCCCCAGACATCCCTTTCCTCAGTGGCCTGGGCAGGCTCTAGTGGAATTTCCCTGTGAAGTCCTGCCCAGTTGATCTGAATGCTCACTGGGTGCTCTGTCTATTGTGATACAGTGGACCCTTGACAGGGACAGACTTCTCTCCCTTCCCCACTCTGACAACAGACAGAGATCCAAGGAGTTGAGTTCTTAAAACAGTGTCTGGGACCGGCACACTCTAACTATTCCTGGTGTCTTGTGGGTAATGGAAAACAGGATGTGTGTGGGGGGCCCACTTGTAGAAAAGTCCTGGGTCATGTAATCACAGACTATACACACTCAAGGGGAGAAGGGTCCATCTTCAGACTTAAGGCAGGAGATGATTTATTCACATAACCACTTAGCCCACTGCCAATGAGGAACATCTCTAACCCTGAGTCCCTATCCTGTCCCCCTGGCTCCTTCCTACCACACTATTTAATAAGAGAGTTTGGACTGGTTTATACTTCTTAGCTTGACTCATATTTCTGTGACTGTCTGGTCACTCTGACCCTGATGCTTATGTTCAGCCCTACTCACTCTGCAACCACAGCTTGATAGATCTCTTGGGGGAAATGGTTGTGCCCTCCACTTTCTTCTCTGGAAGGTATGTCTTATTCTCATTTTACCTCAAGAGGGCTCTTTCCATTATTCCTGTCTCTGCTCAGAGTCTCAGATATCTGCCTCTAGGAGTTCTCACTGTGCTATCAACACACCACCCGAGAGTGCTGCTTCTACCAGTCTGTACAGTTTATCTCTTGGGTCAAATACTCTTCTCTCCTGGGGACAGTTCTGAGGAGCCTTCAGTAGAGGCTCTTCTTTCCCATTTTTGAAACATTTAAGGGTAATTTTATTTGGATGGAATTAGAATGTGTAAGCCACTTTAAGTGGCTAACCAGTTACACAGGACAAGGGATTCCTTCTTATGGTTTATGAAGAGGGCAAGTTGAGGATACCCCAAATTTGACTTGTTGCAGAAATCCTAATTGATCTCATAATAAAAACTCAGAGACAGATATTAGGGTAAATGCTAAGAGATCAGAGACAGAGGAACAACCCACAGCCACTTCTCACCTCGACAACCCCTCAGCTGAAAGGGAAAAGTCCTGTTTCCACAAATCTTTAGACTGAATGCTTGGTGCTACCAGTAGCAGACTTGTCTACATTGTCATAGAAATAAAGAGAACCTATGCTATTAAAACATCTTAAATGCCATATTCTGTTAGATCTCTGAAGTGTTTGAAGACAATCTGTCTATCTAAAATATATCTCCATTTAATCTTGAAAACATACCTACTATAACTACAAGTTCAATTGTAATAGGTGACTACTAACTTGTATTTTTTTAATCCTAATTAGTTGGTAATAATAACTTTCAAGGACTAGAAATTTGCAGTACTTTGTTAGATGACCTATATAGGTACAATACCTTGAACAAACATAGAAATATATGTATAATATCTTTTAACAAAGTTACTCTCAACTTTGTATCAATATACACAATTTGTATACAATATGCACAATCCAATCCAATGTAAAATATTTAAAACTAGTATCATCAGATTGACTAATAAAAAAGGAACCAGGGATGCCTTTTTCTCTTTGCTGTTTTATAGATGGTTAACTTGAAGTCAAAGATCATGCCTGTTTCTCCTCTTTTGAGGTGTATCTTTAATAACTGGGACTGACTTGACTCCTAGAGCTTGAAGAAAGAAATGAGTATTGTTTATGTGCCATCAGGCTTTTCTAGAATACCAACTAGGGATGGGGAAAATAGTTCCTAGATGGAAGTATTCATTATCACATTTTATTGCAATTAGACTTGTGTGGCTAGGGGGCAGGAATGTGTCATGAGATTCTTTATATGCAAACTTTCTTTGCTTTGAGAGGTAAATTTAGTTTATGGCAAAACACCACATAGATTTTCAAATCCTAGGCTTGACTGAAGTTCAATTCCTAAAGCCCTTACATGTACTTCCAAGGGAAAGAACTTGTCCAAGGGAGGAGAAAAAGCCTCCATTTAGGTAGGAGATGCCTACAATGTCTCCTTGCTGCTCACCCTATCTATCTAGGGGAACCCAAACCCCATACTCCTCTAAACTTAAAACCAATATAGGTAAACTCTCAGATGACCTTAATGCTTTCCAGGGATGAATCCAATCCTACGATTTGATGTGGAAAGATAGTAAGCTAATTTGTTTTTAATGTTTGAGTGTTTTGCCTGTATGTATGTCTATTTACAACACATGTGCCTTGTGTCCACAGAGGGTAGAAGAGGGTGTCAAATTCACAGGTCTGAAATTAAAAACATTTGGAAGCCACCATGCTGTTGTTGAAAATTGAACCTGGGTCCTCTGGAAGAGGTTTCTTAATTGCCGAGCCATTCTCCAGTCTATAAGGATTTTTACCAAACCTTAACATCCACACAAAAAAAGTTGCATGGGGATGAAATGAAGAAGGCAATTGATCTGAGATTTATTTACACTGACAAGACAAGGAGGAGACTGGTACCTAGTGCAGGCAATCCCCATGAGTGACTCTGAATGGGAATATAGAAGGGAGATGAAGACAGAAGTCCACCTTCTTTCTTTCCTTCCTTCCTTCCTTCCTTCCTTCCTTCCTTCCTTCCTTCCTTCCTTCCTTTCTCCCCTTTTTGGCTTCCCCCTCATGACCCAGGTTAAGAGATGGCCATGAGTAGCCATGCGGGTGCTGGGAATCTAATCAGGGTCCTCTACAAGAACAAAGAGTTCCTTTAACCATTAAGCCATATTTCCAGTCCCACAAACAAAAAAAAATTAAAAGCAAGCTAAACGTTAGTGTGTGAGGATGTGTAGATGAGTGATAAAACATAGTTCTGTGATTGCTGTCAAAGTTAACACCCCGAATACTTATGGAAGAGGAAAGAACAGTAACTAAAATGGCAGGCATGAAGGTGTTCCTCAGCATGGTAAAAGAGATGATTATCTTTTGAAGATTTAGCTTTATTATTTTTACTTACATGAATGTGTGAGTGAATGCCTTCTGTGTCCAGGTGCCCATAAAGACCAAAAGAGGGCATGGGTGTTTTAGAGCTGGTGTTACAGGTGGTTGTAAGCTGCTCAACATGGTGATGGGAACCAAACCAGGGTCCTCTGCAAAGGCAGGTGACCTTAATGCTGAGATTTTTATCTTTAGAAAAATGTTACATTGTATTCCTTCTGCAAGCACAAATGCATTCCACAGCACTCATGCAGAATTCAGGAGAAAGCCTGTGGAGATCACTTCTCTCTCTCTCTCCCATATGGGCCACAGGGACTGAAGCCAGATCATTGGGCTTGGTGGTAAATGCCTTTACTCACTGAATTGCCTTGCTGGCCTGAGACTCATGTGTTGATATTCGTGTGCTTATGAGAACATTCAGCTTATAATAATTCATTGAGCCATGTATTTGTTTTGCTATGTCTATTTTATTTGGGTTTTTGGTTTTAGTTTCCGCAAGCCTTTCCTCAAGCATCAGTTTACTCCACAGCCCACAGGGACTTTATTTTGATGTTTTTAACCCTCGGAAAACCTTGGTATCATTCATTTTGTTTTGTTTATGTTTTTTGAAGCAGAGTTTCTCTGTGTAGCCCTAGCTTTGAACTCATAGAGATCTGCTTGCCTCTGCCTACCCAGGTGTTCGGAGCCACCACACCAAGTCTGAAGCATTTCTTGTTGTGTATCTTAAGAGGCTTAAAAGGATCTGAATTAATTAATTCATTAATCTGAGTGTTTTCTAACTTTCTTAGGTAACTCAGAGAGCAGAGGAAACCCTACAACTCTCCTGGAGTAACTCAGCAAAGCCCTGATCAAACGTACCACCTCAGATCCCAAGTCAATAGCTGATGCCCATTCTTGAGAGACTGACTAATTGTCTCTATCTGCTACCATGAGTATAATTTAGGCCCTTACTCTGGATATCAAGCAGAAATTATAGAAGATTCCCCTGAGGCCTGACAATACCTGACTATTTCCTCAAGAAAGCCATTAAGGTGTTCAATAATCTAGGCCAAGAGGAAGCTAGGGAAAGAGAATGATAAACAAAGAAAGGTCACTTTGTTAATGGCTACCCTCCACTACTAAAGACTCTTTCCTCCTCTCTTAATCTCACTTCCGGGCCTCATAATAGCAGAGCACCCTCAATATGTGTCACTTCCCAAGCTTCTCTCACTAACTCATAGTTTTTTTCCCCTGAGCCCCAGGGTCTGCTGGGACTGTTAGTGTCTCCTACTAAATGGTGGTGTGAGTGTGGCAAGACAGGGCATTTCAAGAGGGAGTGCTTAAGCAGAAAGCAAGGGTCTCTGCCCAAAGCCTGTCCTAGTTGTCAGGAAAACATTGGAGAGCAGATGAACCACTTTCACAGTGGCAAAGGCTCAGATGGACAGAAAGTTACCTGATCCTGGTCCAACAAGAACAGGACTGAAGGAGTTTGGGGTTGTTCTATACCTCTACCTGACATCCAATATCTCTATTTGAATCTTGGGGAGCCCTGATGGTGAAGGGACAAGATATAACTTCCTATAAGATTCAGGTGCTTCTTGGTCAGCCCTTTAGTCTAATTCTGGCTCTCCTCCTGATAGAAATCTCTAAAGGACCATGGCTTACTCACTGTGGGACAATGCTCTTGTACTCTGTAAAGATTTGTAACTTGAATTGGTTTAATAAAACACTGAGTGGTCAGTAGACAGGCAGGAAGTATAGGTGGGGCCACCTGACTAGAGAATCCTGGGAAGAGGAAAGGCAGAAAAGCAGTCACCAGTCAGACACAAAGGAAACAAGATGAGAATGCTGGACTGAGAAAAGGTATGAAGCCAAGTGGTTAAACATAGATGAGAATTATGGGTTAAATTTAAATGGAAGATCTTGCTTGAACTACTGGCTGAGCATTTATAAGTAACATTAGGCCTCTGAGTTAATTATTTGGGACACAGCTGCCAGATATTTGAGAGTTTCTGGTGGGACAGAAACTTCCAACTACACTTGCTATTTTACCCAACTTCCTGCTTCTGTGGAAACTGAGACTTCCTTTTTCTCGGGTGCCCGATAACGTCAGAGAGCCTGTTCTTCTTCTGGGACAAGATCTCATGTTCCAAATGGGAACATGTATGGTCCAGGACAGGAACTCATTCTCTCTCGAATGGAGACTGGAATCAATCCAGAAGTGAGCTATCAAGGAGGCAGACTGAAAGAGCAGTTACGCCTCCTTATTAAAATTCATGTCAAAGACTCTTTATTTCCCCACCACCAGCAGTAACTTTTAAAACTTGAGGCATGAGAAAGCTTACCAAACAGCTAATCTGAAACACTAAGGTTTAGAAAGTGTGTGCTATAACACATGAGTATGCACACACAACAAACACAAATTAAAAAAATAAAATGTTAGTTAACCTGTGTTTAAATGTCTGTATTTTTGTTGGTTCCTAACAGCAAAAGGCAAATTCACAGTGAATTTGGATTCAGATGAATATTTCTCATTAGTTTATTGATTACCTACAACACCCCTATTCTGGGTTTTCCAAAACCTAATAGAGAATGGAGACTATTCTACTCTCCTCACCTAGATTCCAGAGGACTCCAAATAGTTTATTGTCCTAGACTTAAAGGAAGCCTTTTTTGTATCCCTTTATATTGTGTGCTGGAGAGTTTTATGTCAACTTGACACAGATGGAGTTATGTGAGAGGAGAGAGCCTCCATTGAGAAAATGTCTCCATAATGTTGAGGTGTAGGCAAGCCTGTAAAGCATTTTCTTCATTAGTGATTGATGGGGGAGGGCCCAGCCCATTGTGGGTGGTGTCATTCCTGGGCTGGTGGTCCTGGGTTCTAAGAAAGCAGGCTGAGTCAGGATTGCCAAGCCAGTAAACAGCACCCCTTCATGGCCTCAGCATCACTTCTGGTCTCCAGGTTCCTGCCCTGCTTGTGTCCTGATTTCCTTCACTGATGAACTATGATGTTGTAGAATTATAACCAAAGAAACCCTTTCCTCACCAACTTTCCTCTTGCTTTTGGTCATGGTATTTCATCTCAGCAATAGAAACCCTAGCTAAAACACACTCCAAGTATCAATGCCTATTTGCTTTTATAAAAACCAACTCCCCAGGCTAGCCAATTCACCTGTTTGGTTTGCCCTAGGGATGTAGCAATCAGGTTTTAGTTAGGGACTTACTTAACTTCTTGAACTATCAAGCTCAAGAATGACATTATTCTTGTGTCCCCACAGATAGAAGATCCCCCCAAAGGAAGCAAAGTATTCTGAATTTCTTAGCTGAAAAGGCTAGTAGGTTGTCAAGGCTAGTCAGGTACTAAGGACCAGTCATACTTAAAAGAGAAAGAGACTTGAGGATCATATGCAACTTATCTCTTCCTTCCCTCTACTGGAAACACTTCAACAATTTTACTGGTTTTAGAAATTAGGGATTCTACAGGCTCTGGATTGGCCATATCAAAGAAATTATCTGGCCTCTATAGCAGCAGATGAAAGACCCAGGCAGAATGAAAATGCCAACTCTGACCCCAAGGCCAGAGAACAATGGCTAACAAGCTCCCCCCCCCACTCCTGCTTTGTGTCCTTCCATTAGTAAAGACTTCAACCTCCAAGTAACTGAAAAAAAAAAGAATGGCTTTGGGGTACTTAGTCAGTCTAGAAGCCCACTCAATAACCTATGGACTACCTTGGCTGAGAATTGAATCTTGAATCAAAAGTCTGGCTTGCATGCCTCAGCGCTTTTAAGCTGTTTGTTTCAGAGGCATCTAAGTTGACCTTGAGATATGATTTGTCTGTTTATGTTCAATAATGTGACCAGAAAATTGGAGTCAAAAGAGAGCCTGATTAACTGAGTACAGACCCTTAAAAGATCAGGCCCAGCTGTTGGAGGGCCCAGCTGTTCAAATGAAAACATGCTGCACCCTCCAATCCTGCTACCTTCTGCCTCAAGGACGATAAAAGTGAAGACATCTGAAACTCGACTGAACAAATAATTCTGCAAATGTCTATTGTTATAGAATACTTGGAAAGTCCCTGCAAACTCTGATTACATCTTTTTTATGGATGGCAATGCCTTCATTGAGCATGGGATCCACTGAGCCAGGCATGCTATAGTAACCCTCTGTGACACCCTAAAAAGTAAACACCCTCCCACTAACAAGCAGTCAGGTAGCTGGACCTCATATCCCAACCAGAGCCCAAGAATTATGTCAAAGCAAGAAGGTTCCTCTCTACACTGATTCTAAATATGTTATTTCAGTCCTCCATACCATTGCCACAACAAGGAAGAGCTTCCTTACAGATGCACCTGTAACTTCCTTACAGATGCACAATCCCCTATTGAATGTCATCAAAACCCAGACTGCTTTCCTTTATATTTTATCCCAAACTAGTGACAGTCACCAATGGTAGAAGGTACCAAAGGAGAACATTTGTGTTGCATACTTGCTAAAACTAGGTTACAGCACAGGCTTCCTTTCCCTGGATGTCCTGATCTGTGACTTCCTTACCCTTTGGCTCCTCTAACCATGAGACGAAAGGACTTCTCTTTTACCTTTTCTGTGGTTATTGGCTCTTGGTCAGCATGACTCATACTCTCTTACCCTTACCAATCTTTCTGATTGCTAGATCTTTCCATGGCATAATTGATCAATCCTGAAAAGACATCTCTGTGAGCCTAGCCCCTGAACCATTCCAGAATGGGTCAATCTTTTGTTTTCTGAGACAAGATTTCTTTGTATAGTCTTAGATTTCCTGGAACTCACTCTGTAGACCAGGCTGGCCTTGAACCCAGAGATCTGCCCTTGCCTACCAAGTGCTGGGATTAAAGACGAGTGCCACCACTGCCTGGCCTGGGATGGGTCAATCTTACCAGTCAATACTCTGGGTTCTCATACACCCTGTATACTGAAGTCACTGGCAGCCAGGTGAGAGGGGGACTCTGTCTAGTGGCTCCAGACTGGCAGCAAATAGAGCCCTCTGAAGCGGCAGAATGGCCTGTGTGCCAGGCAGAGATAAGCCACTCTTCATTCCTTACCTGACTGTTTTCTTTGCTCTGTAATTATTTAAAAAGTACTCTCCTTGCTACTTAGATAGCATCCTGTTTGGGAACCTCTCTGCTTCAGGAGTTACCCTTTGACTTTCTAACCACCATGCTGATTGAGTACTCCTGCAGACTTGATTGTTGTCCCCAGGACAGACATCCCTGGGGGTGAGGAGTGGGATCACAGATTACAACTATTATGATCCTCCAGCCTCACCTCTGGAGTGCTGGGATTACTTGTATGAGCCACCACACATCTGGCAAAGTCACTCTTCTTGATGATGCTACTGCTAGCAGACACGTCCATGAACTTGATGCCTTTGTTTCTCTGTATTTCCTTTACTTAAAGGTGTTTACATTTTTATGTGATTATTTATGTGTGTGGGTGCAGGGTGGAGACCAGAGAACAAGCGCAGGAGTTAATTATCTTCTTCAGTCATGTAGGTCCAGGGGACAGACTCAGACTGCCAGGCGTGGTGGTGAGAGCCTGTACCTGCTGAGTCATAGTACAGGCTAGTTTCCCTGGATTGTAAGTAAAACAGGACACAGACACCAGTAAAGGAAAGTTCATTTATTTAGTTTGGCCAAATGGGGAGGCAGAAAAGCCTAACTTTCTGCCCACTGTGCCACTGGTCATTTTACAATTTATAGAAAGTCATAAGACAACACCTAGAAAATATGTAAACATGCTAATTGTTCTTTCCTAAGAAAATGGGAACCTGGGCCTCTTGAGTGCAGGGTTTTTGGTTTGCATTGTAGTACCTACCACCAATGATATACTCTCTATCATGTGATATATTTTCATTTTATTTTTGAATGTTTATATTGAAATAGAATTACATCGACTTCTTTCTCTCTTCCCTCCAACCTTCCTAGCTACCCTCCCTAGAATTCTTCCCATGTCCCGTTACACTCTCAAGTAGATGGCCTCTTTTTCTTTATTGTTACATGAGTGCGCGCACACATAGATACACACACACACACACACACACACACACACACACACACACACACACACAAAACCTGCCGAGTCCATTTTGGTTGGTGGTGTGTGTATATAGTTTCAAGGCTGACTACTCCACATTGGACAGTCAATAAGGGGGCTAATTCTCCTTTTCCCAACAGTCATTAGTTGCCTATAGCTCTTTGTCTAGGGGCAGGGCCCTGTGAATTTTTCTCCTTCCATGTTAGTATGTCCACTGACATTGCCACTGCTCTGGTCTGTCTATGCAGCCATTTCTAGGAGTGACTGTTGCACAGCAGACTTCCTGGTATTCTGGCTCTCACACTCTATCTGCTCCCTCTTCCTTGATGTTCTCTGAGCCATAGATGCAGGCACTGTGATATAGATGTAGCCACTGGGGCTGGACTCACCATCATCTGTTGATCTCTGTATTGTGTCCAGTTTTCTATGATGGTCTCTATTTGCTGTAGAGAGAGACTTCTTTGATGAGGGTAAGTAGCTACATTTTTTTCCAGGAAAGGTGGCTCTCAAACCTAACAAAGTTTTTAATTCAAGTCCAGGCTGAGGAAAATGAGGTGTTAAGGTGCTCCCATTTTTGAAATAGGAAAGAGTCTCACGGGTCTTGCAGAGTGGAAGATCCTGTCCCATTCCAGACCTGACCGACTTCTTTGTTCCTCTATCTGCCCTTTGACAGGTTGGGATTAGAAATCTTTGTACCTTTTCTTTAGAGATCAGCTTTAGGCTGTAGACTGGTGTATGCCTGTCAAACACTAATTTCCTAAGTGGCCAAGGGTGACAGTCTGAGAACAGCAGGGAGGCTAAGCCTCTCTCAGCATTTCTTGGGCAAACTTCAGCAGAGACTCACAGTTATATGGTGGCTCAACATCCCACAGATCTGAGGATCTTTGATGGCTTGTCTTCTGAAAACAGATGCTCCAGGATCTTTTTGCCCGCTCCACATACCTAGAATAAGAGAATTTTGAAATGCTCTAAATTAAGTTACAGGCCAGAGAATGGAAGAAGAGAAGAGACCAGAGGAGATTATTTTAACTGATAGCTTCCAACTAAATCAACAAAAAGACAAAACTGCTGGGCTATATTATTTTTCTGTGTGCTGAAGACTGCCCATCAAGGTCATCCCACTTTCAGTGGTCAGAAAAGACTAACCAAAAAGCAGTAAATTTGTTTACAGATTAACCCAATCCTGAACTCTGCCACATCTGTCTTGTCGTGGTCCATATAATCATAGGTGTAAATAAATGTTTCTTTCCCCCAACATTTTATTCTAAAGCATATGGGCTCCTTAGATCCATAAGCGCTGATTTCGCTCGCTATTTGGCCATGCTGCTGGTGGCTTAGGAAACCTATCCCAGTACCAGTTTTCACCTCCTAGCATGTGTCAGCGCCATCAATCATTGTTTCAGAGGCCTCTGAGTTTGGAACGTTGATTTGATTCCTGGCAGCAGCCTTGCTGCATAGAGTTCTGGGTCTTTTTCCTGAGCAAGACAGATGGCTTCTCTACCGTACTATTTTGGAGGCCACACAGAGAAGCGATTTTAGAAGTAGCTCCTGGAAAGTGCATTTTAGGGTACTGGGGCAGCGAGTTTGTTGAGTAGGTTGGCAAAAGGAACCGTGGGCCAACCCTTCATGCGCAGTGTCAAACTGGGTTACTAGCCACCCTCCTGCCTCCAGGGTCAGGTCAGGTGAGTAGGACTCTGGGAGACCCTCCCGCGAGGGACATCTGCCAAATTGGGCTTTAGCTAGAATAGCCAGCTCTCCTGTGGCTTCAGGTGCGTGACTAAGGTTTCCGGCGCAGGCGTGCCCCGGGCCTTTCCGGGCCTGGCTACCGCCCCCGCGCCGCCGATCTGGAGCCTACATCCCGGGCAGGGCGATAAAGGGATGGCGGTGCCCGCACTCGCACTCCAGAGCTGGAGCCTCAGCGCCCTCTGATGGGCGCGCCTGGGAGGGCGGGGGTCTAGACGCAGATGCCCCACCCCTTCAGACCTCGGGAGCGGGGGGGGGGGGGGGGGGGGGGGGGGGGGGGGGGGGGGGGG